>JAOBAT010090970.1:0-26009 GCA_026413305.1 Hydrozoanthus tunicans
AATTGAGCTCTGAAAAAGTGGGGAGGGGTGGGGTAGGGGGGTATGTACCGCCACCCACCACCTCCCCCGACAAAATTCGGTTCCTTAAAAATACCATTGTTTTGACTTCTTCCCTAAGCTGTCGATGTTACCGCTTGCTCTAACCCTTTTTAGTTTCTGTTGGTCATACTGACAGATTCCGTTCTGTTCCGAACTTTCACTAAAATAGGCTTCGAACAAGAGAAGTAACTCAAAGCTCTAGCACGACTTAAGCAGAATCCAAAATGTGTCGAAAGACTATAGCTGACGCACTATATTTATCTTACTCTTTGTCACTGATTGGATGACTAGAAACATCTGACAAACAATAACGTGTGTTACACATGAGTTGCATGAACGGCTATTGTAACAGATTCAGTGTAATACGATAATCTACTTTTCTGACTTCGACTTATCTATAACACGTTAGAACATGTACTTCTTAGCAAAACCAAAATAATGTCTTGTAACAATTATCTACCTACCCCCGGTGGCAGACCTCGAAGGGGACCTCGAGTCCTATTGCCTGTCCTCCCGTGACTCCTAGAGTCAAAATGTTACAAAACAAAACATTTTGCGGGGATTATTTTTGTAGGCATGTTAAGTTTTGCCGATTTTATACTTTTATACTTTTGCGTATAGCGTGAAATTCTAGAAAAACAATGATTAACGACATTGACTTAATTCATATAGTGTTTGTAGACGTGAAGCACTTCTTCGGTAATCATTATTTTGCTATTTCTACTTTACTACTTGTTCAACGCCGTAAGAACGTGAAAAAGTGTACAAGAGTTTCTATGTAAACAAAATACCTTGAACGATAGCTCTATTAAATGACTCAGTCCCGCTCACGAACCGCTTTGATAGTCAAAAAACCGGAATACAGATCATGCAAGAACATAGTCTCTTCGTAATTTATCGTTACTGTCACATCAGAACTGTCGCAACCTACTTGTAGTTACGCTTCACACCAGTTCCGAATCTTCTACCAGACTACAGTAACTGTACGTCACTACTAAAACTGTCACGCCTTCTCACCACTTCCGCCTCTTCTACCAGACTACAGTAACTGTACGTCACTACTAAAACTGCCACGCCTTCTCACCACCTCCGCCTCTTCTACCAGACTACAGTAACTGTACGTCACTACTAAAAATATCACGCCTTCTCACAAGTTCCGACTCTTCTACCAGACTATAGTAACTGTATGTCATTACTAAAAATGTCACACCTCACCACTTCCGCTACTTCTACCAGGCTATAGTAACTGTACGTCACTACTAAAAATATCACGCCTTCTCACCACTTCCGCCACTTCTAACAGGCTATAGTAGTTATATGTCACTACTAAAACCGTCACGCCTTCTCACCACTTCCGCCTCTTCCACTAAACTGTATTTACTATACATCATTACTAGAACTGTCACACTCACGAAAGTTGAACCCACGAAGTATTGAAATGACTTCTGCGTTATTCCAACACAGGAGAGCGTCAGGACTCTGGCAGATCATCACTTGTGGCTCTCAGTAGCTGCCAGGCCCTCATACAGCCGATTCACAAGAGCACAGGTTGGCGGCTTGTTTACGACATATAACAACACAGTAAATTGTATTCTTCATGTTCTTTGCTTACTAAAATAATCAAGCGTTTACACATTTGCTTCAAAAAGGAAGCTAGATAGCTCTTTGCAGACTTTTTTGTGAGCATTGCAAACTGTACATGTCAAACACGTGGTCGCTCGATAAAACATTCTAAGTAGTTATAAGTATAGGTAATCAGACGCTTTCGAGTTCAGTTTGAAATTAATTTGCACGAGTGTGTTTTTCAAACATACTAAAGTTGTTGGAGCACTTAGGGCGAGCTCAATGGAACACGCGCTGGGAATTGATACGAAAGAAATTTCCTGATTATCTCTGAATAACATCAACAAAAAAATTGACTCAGATTTGATATGCATTAAAAATGTCAACTTATTCCTATAATTACCGACTTCGTGAGTGTTGGGACCTCCAGCAAGTTCCAAGACTTCCATTTTTATATGTTAAGTTTAACGTGCCTGGTATTTGCCTGGGGAGGTACCTTAGGAGATTCCTTTGAAGTTGCCTTTAGAGGTTCCTGGGAAGTGCCTTGAATGGTGCCTTTCGAGGTGCCTCGGGAAGTGCTTTTGGAGGTACCTTTGGAGGTACCTTAGGAGGTGCCATTAGAGGTGCTTCAGAAAGTGCCTTTCGAGGTGCCTTTGAAGGCGCCTTTCGGAGGTGCATTTGGTAGTGCCTTTGGAGTTGCCTTTTCAGGTGTACTGGGAGGCCAAAGAAACAACCCAAGGCAGGTGTCTATGAAGGTCCTTAGGAGGTGCCTTTGGAGGTACCTTAAAAAGTGCCTTTTGAGGTTGCTTGGGAAGTGCCTTTGGATTTGCCTTTTATTGTTAAAAGTTTTTATCGTATTTATCACTTTTGTTCCTGTTTCCAGCGCCTCACTTGCTGTTTATCGCTGCTGCTCAGTTTCATGTGCATGAACGCTGCATTTTATCACTTTCAAGATGAGGTAAGGTTTTTGTCTTTTTGTTCGTTTGATGTAACTTTCTGTGATCTTCCCTCGGTATTTTGTTCAATCTTTTTGTGTACCATCGACAAACTTGTTATATACTTAATAATTAATCCTACCCATTTCAGGGTTACCCGGCTAACCTTCATCTTAGCATAAAGAATTGTCGTTGTTCTTCAGGGCTTGGTTCTTTAAAGGCTGGTTAACTTTAAACTTGGGTCAAGCCAAAATTCAAGGAGTGATTTCTTCTCTTAGGATAGGTTGATGATTCATGTAAAATACTGTTTAGATTTCCATGGCAAAAAACTTTCCAACTCCAAAACAACAACTCAGATCAGTCTCTTTTAGGGTGAAAACAAGAACTTAGGCTCAAAATTTAACCTTGGTTTAGTGATAGTCGGCATTTGAATAACTGCGCCCAGCACTCCAAAGCAAGACCATAATTCCTTAATGTACCTCGTAGTAAAGGACTGTGTTAGTGTCCTTTACGTAAACTGGTTCGAATTCCATTAAAATTCTAAAGACTAAAGTTTTTTTCAGTCTCCCCGTTTGCAGATTCCACCCTACCCTGAGTGAAGCAGTGTTCAAGTATTGCAAGTGCTACGGTTCAAATTCTTTTAAAACCCGGAGCTCTTTGCTGGCTGCTCTCTCGCATCCTTTTAGTTACGCATCTCTATACCCGGCTAGTTGAAAACTTAACAAGACCCATGAGGACTTTTTTTACTGTACACAGAACAACATATACTTTATTTCATTTGTTCTAAAACGGTCAGTGCTCAGAGCATACATTCATAAAAAAACTATTTCTTGCGAGTAGTGTAAGTATCAGAAGTTTTTTTTTTTATCAACTTTTATTTAAATTAAATCATACAACAGACTGCTACAAACCCATCTAAGAATTATAAATTTAACTACCTTTTACATATTCTTAAGAAAACTAGACGCCTGTAATGGCGTTTACTCGGGCTACGCTTAAGCTTGGAACCTCAGAAATGTGTACGATCTATAATGCGTGTTTTAACTTTGTCATAGTTCAAAATGGAATTTTGAATTGCAAAACATTTTCATTCAACTTCAAGTTCACACACAAAATTCTTTAAACAAAATTCCAAGTGAGTGTTCCTAGCTGCTTAAGTACATGCGGACTGAAGTTCATTTGTTTGAACGGGCCTTGTTCTGTTGTTTTCAGTCTTGAAACATTTGTATATGGCGCACCGCTGACCGACTCACAGGCTTACACGTTTGTCAATACGTCGATAGACTGATAGATAGATAGATAGATTAATAGATAGGCTTCGCAGACGTAGACTCGGCCTACCACAGGTAGTCCGAGTAAAAAGGGGAGGACGTATGAGAACTTGTATTACATCTTTTTCCCATGGCAGTAACTGAATGTTGGAGCTTCTCGATATTGAATTTTTATATGAAACGAGCCTTTGTATCTTCCTTTTCACCATGTTATAGCCAATAGGCCTTATGCATGTTGACGTCAAACTAGTCAATTTCACCCCCAAGCCTCGTACTCAAGAAATAGGTGTGAGCATTTTGCACGTGCAAACTGTGTTCACGAAGGAATCCTTTTTATTTGTGGGCGCTATGGGATTTGATTTATAGATATTCACACTTTTGTGATTCGAATACGAGGCTTGGTGGTGTTTGACGTAAACATGCGTAAAGCCTATTTGAATTGGTGTTTATACGATAGTTTTGTATTAAGCTTTTTACTCGTCTAACATACTTACCTTTTTCTTGATTGGTTAAAGTCCGTGGAAGTACTGGGTGCACTAGACCTCAACTGGAGAACAGTGCTTTCTGGTATTCTGTGCAGCCTGATTGTTCTTCCAGTCAACTTACTGTGGGTTTTCATGTTCAGATACAGTAAGGTGAGCGAGCTGTTGATTCAGATTGGTGTGTCCAGGTACACAGCGAAACCTCGGTAAAGAGTTCCAGGGTACTGAAAAAACTGTATGTCACAGCGAGGTATTCCCCCATACATTCTCTTGTAACTGGGACTAAATGGTGATTTGTTAAACTTAGGTGTTCGTTATTAGAGATTCCACTGTACTGAAATTTAATTTTTACAGGGAAGGAGGCGTGATAAAAATAATGTGTAACTATTTTACTTTCAAACGCTTTCGAATTAGTTGACAACGAGTGTAATAAAGGACGATCTTAACTACTCTATCCCGCTCCACCATTTGTAGGAACTTGTTAGAGGCCTTTAGTCAGAATCGTTTGGCCTTAGCGCAGTTTTCAACTCGACGTCGTGCAGATGGATCCGCACGGTACATTTCAGCATGCAGCTATTGTATTCACTATTGTTTTCTGCCGTCGTCGTCAGCGTTGATGTACTCGCATCTTTAATATACTCCCTAGTTTTATCATAAAACACGAGGTCATTACTATAAAAAGATCAAGTTAAACTCAGGAAGTCATAAGGAAGGGAAATGCTTTATAAAATTTTAGCTTCAGTTTTGGCCATCGAATGTATGATCTGAAATAAATCAAAGCTGAAATCTTAAAACTGCGTTCTAAAACTTTATTTTGAAAATATATATACAAGCTTCAAAGGCATTAGCGGGAAGTTTAAGGAAGTGTAACACTGACTCCCTTTTCCTGCAGGCCAAAAAGGGTAATCAGGTCGATCCGTGTTTGGCAAGTGAACGCACCCGGAGCACAGTCTTAACAATGGTTCCAGGTATTTGTTCTAGCAACAAAGAAAGTGAGCGTCGTCGTTAATCACTCTGACCTTGTTTATCAGCGAGTTCTAAAAAGTTTAGTGGTTAAAAGCGTGCGATTAGGACACAGATTGTAGTTTTTGAACTCCCATCTCGAGCCCAAAACCTAAAACTTATTATCACCATTATCATTTTCATTGTCATCTTTATCACGATTGGTCTCTACTAGTAAAGGGTGCTCAGAAAACCCAACAGGTTTTACAACCACATTATAGTAATCCCAAAGGCCTAAGGCTTAACGACCTCATCCAAGAAGACGCGAAGATCTAACCGTATGCAGATGTTAAATCAAAGGCAGCACCTTCTTCTCAGTTATTTCAACACCTTAAGTGAAGGTGCGGCACTGGGAATCAAACCCAGGCTTCCCGCACGATAGACTGGCACTTTACCTACTGGGCTAATCAGGCGGCGGTCAATGTCAGTTTACGCGTGCCATTTGGAACCATTGGTCCCCGTAACGTAATTCGGTCTAGTATTTTCAAACAGACTTCAGTTACGAACTCAACACTAATCTCTGGTCTGTTAACATCTATCTGTTGGCCACGAATTTGTTTTTGTGGACCCGTTCTCATTGTCTCCTATCCGAGCAAAGGCCTGGCAGTGAGAGCGCCCGCAATGTTACTTGAAAGGTTGACGTTATGCCGCGCAATGTATCACGGTAGCTCGGCGCGCGTCATGTCCCGAATTTTCCACGTTGTCGTTCTTTCTTTTACCATCGTTTGTCGACCTCGGGCGTCTGTATATAGGATTTGTAACTTTGCCTGCGGTGTTTGGGTGTTAGTTTCACTGTAAGGCTCAATAATCTTACGAATGACTTCTCTAATTGATGTTTGTTTTCTAAATTACAATCAGTTAACAGATCTGTATTCTTTTGCAGAAGAAGACGATACTGTAGGCGACTCATTCATTTTGGACCAGTCCTTAGAAGTCCTGCTGTACCTGAGGCGATTAGGGGAGCGGCGAAGGATACGGGTATTCAATATGTTTTCTGTTCTATACGGCTTGGAATAAAAACTAACTTTACTCTTTGTAGTAACGCAGACAACAATCATAAGTTTTTTCTGTTTCAACAAATCGGTTTATTTGATATAATTTTTATCCGTACCTTGTTGCTGAGCAACAAAGCTAGGTAGTATATATATTTTTAGGAGTGCGAAAAATTATTTTTTCCTAAACGTTTTGAATGCAATACAAGTTGTAGTTCAATCATTTTTAACCCCTGTTTTGCGTTTTAAAACAAGTATAATTTTTTTAACCAGTTTAATTTTTTAGTGTAATTATCTTGTGTTCTTTGTGTTCTTTCATTCACCATCCCCTCCCTCTGGTATACCCATTTCCTTACCCCCTATACACACAGATGTTTATTTCGTTTCATTTTGATTACTCAGACCTTACCTGGACTCGAACCTATTGTCTCTCTTGTAAAACTGCACTCTATCCACGTGACCACGAAGGAGTTGATGCAAATTTTACCCATATATGTTTGTGGTATTCTTAGTTGGTTAAAAAAATGTTAAACCAGAGGTTGAAATTAAACTATATTAAGAAATTAAACATGTATATAAATGCCAATAGTTCAAAAGCGTTACGTTTATCTGTGGCAAATGCTGGCTGGTACGATGGCAACGCTTGTACTATGGAATGATTGCTTTGTTTGAAAGCTGTTTCGACACATTTCATAATAAATTGTTTCTTGAACGGAAGGCTAACAAAAAAAACATCGAGTCGTTTGTGTAAATGATTGCCTACTCGTTTTCTTGTTTTACTTAAATGTTTTATTGCTGGTGAATATACAAGTGCTTTCAATGTACAAGACAGACTACAGGTACTTATTTAAGCATCACCTATGAATTTCAGCCTGATCTGGAGTCCTTGTCTTCGACTTCGTTTATATCGGATGGACAGCACAATGTCAATCAGTCAGGTAAACAGATAATTACTTCCATCCTGCTTGCTATTATTGTTATCATCATCACCATCATCATCACCGTCATAACCATCTTCATCATCAACATTTGTATCATCATCACCATCATCATTAACATCACACACACATCACCATCATCATCACCGTCATCATTACCATCTTCATCATCATCAACATTTGTATCATCATCACCATCATCATCGTCACCGTCAACATCATCATCATCATCATTAACATCACACATACCATCACCATCATCATCACTGTCATCATTACCATCTTCATCATCATCAACATTTGTATCATCATCACTATCATCATCGTCACCGTCATCATCATCATCATCATCATCATCTGTATCATCATTAAAGTCACACATATCATCATTACCATCATCATCACTGTCATCATAACCATCTTCATCATCAACATTTGTATCATCATCATCATCTGTATCATCATTAACATGACACACATCATCACCAACATCATCATTATATCTTCATCATTATCAACATTTGTATCATCATCGTCATCTGTATCATTAACATGACACACATCATCACCAACATCATCACCGTCATCATTACATCTTCATCATTATCAACATTTGTATCATCATCGTCACCGTCATCATCATCATCATCTGTATCATCATTAACGTCACACACATCACCATCATCATCACCGTCGCCATTACCATCTTCATCGTCATCAGTATTTGTATCATTATCACCACCATCATCATAGTCGTAACCGTCATCATCATCATCATCATCTGTATCACTAACATCACCGTCATCATCAACATCTTCATCATCACAATTACTATTACCATCTGTATCATCACCATAATCATCACCATCTTCCTCATCATCGCCACCATCATCATCACCGTCATCATCACCATCTGTATCATCATCATCCTCATCACAGCCGTCATCATCGTCATCATCATCACCCTCGTCATCATTATCATTATTGTTGTTATTATTTCATTTGTTTTTATTACTCTTCAGGTGGCGAGTATGAGAGCAGCAGCCTAGGTTACAATTCTGGTAACGCAAACACTGCGAGTAGTTTATCTGCTGCGGCCAGCGGTCAAACATACAACTCGTGTGTGTTGACGCCAAACACGTCGTGCAGAGCAATGAGCCTACGGCCGCCTTCTGCTTCCCGCTCTTTCAGCTCTTTTTCTTCGAGAAGAAAAGATCAAACGTTGAGGTTTTGCTATCTTCCTCCCTGGGCTACGTACTTGGCCTGGTGTGGGTGCCTTTTGACGGCTCTTCTGTCTGGTTTTGTTACGGTTTGGTATGGAATTAGGTAAGAAAAGGTTGTGCAAATTGTCTTCAGGCGAGAAACATTTCCAAAATGAGTCCTATAAAAAGGCGATTTTTCCGTCTCAAAAACACCTTTGATATTCCCGGCGACGGGAAAGCTTCGGAAAACGTGGCTTTAAATATTAAATATGGTGGGAAACTTGAGGGAATTTGTGTGCAGAGAAAATTGAAGGGACTAGAATTAGTGTTACATTTATTTGAGATTTTGTAGTTGTTTTTACTCGCTTTGTTATTTCCCCGCTTCAAACCTTAACCTTGACAGAATTACGTCCAAGAAATTCAAACGATTAAAAAACATTTACACAAATTTCTTTGTACAAGTTTGGCTAGAAGTGTGTCAATTATTTCGAATTTTCTCATCAAGAAACTTTGAGTTTACACCTTTAATCCCAGTTACATTGGTAAATTCTCCCAACTAGAGCACATTCTTCTCATTGCATAAGTTAGGAGAATTTCATTTTTCATCTTCAGTTATGTCTTGTGATCAATTTTTATTTTCTCTTCACCAAATGCCTTATCATGCGTGTGTGATTTGTAAGGAGATGACTACCTTAGGGGTTTCAAAAGTTGTACGTCAACAGTTCTTCGAAGTCAGACCACTGTTCGGAAATATTTGTATATTAAATCTGTTGTACAGCGTTCTGGTTTCCTTTTTTGCTACAAATACTAATTCATCTCCTGCAATTCATTTCAGTTTTGGCTATGATATTTCAGTACGTTGGCTACAGTCTATGTGCTTTGCCCTGGCCGAGTCTATTATAATATCTCAGCCTCTAATTGTAAGTGTACCTTTACAGTCTATGTGCTTTCCCCTGGTTGAGTCGATCACAATATTTCACTTTCTAGTCGTAAGTGCACCTTTAAAGTATTTACAATATTCTAAGTAAGCATAAAAAGAAGAACTATTTCTTCTCGAAGGAGAACAAATATTTCTTATTGGCAGTTCCCGTTTTACCCTCAGAACTAAAAAAATGACTGGAGGTTTACAACATGAGCAGCATGGTTCTTTTTTTTCTTGTCGTCTACGTAGCTTTCTTGTTTCGTAATAGTAAGATTAAAAGCTTTAGCTACGAGGATTGAAACGTCAACAAAAACAGCAAAATTAATTTTGAACAGAATATCTGCACGTTTAAAAGCACCGTGCTGGCCATTTGGATTTACACGTAATGCGCATGCGTAATACGTACATGCGAAGTTTATCGCTGCTTAGACTTAATATTTTCTCATGTGTCGAAATTGAGGAAGATCTAACGTTTTCAGTGCTACCCAGCTCTTAATATAATGAATCGAATGGGAACTGCGAAATAATGGTAAGATATTTCAGCGTATTATTGTCTAATTCTTTGTACAGTGAAAAAATTGAAAAATAATCCTTATTCTTCGTTTCAAAAGGGTTAACCTGCATGGGTCATTGAGTTTATGAGCGTTCCATGTCCATACGTTGAAGTGTTCGTACCGTAACTTATTCCAGTTGAACCCCGATAACCACACATTCGGTAGCTCCGATTTCCCGCTAAACTCCCTTGGGTTTTGCCTTGTATACTTACTGCTATTTTAACCCCTATAACTCGAAACCCCAATAATTCGAAGTGATTTCAATTTCCCTTGGAGTTACCGGGGTTCAACTGTTGGTTCTTGGAACAATTATGATGTTCACAAATGAAGTGATAGTTTTCTGTTTTATTTTTTGTAAGCATCTAATTCCTTTATATGTGAGTTTGATATAAGGATGTTTTGCTTGTTTTCAGGTATTGGTATCGCTCTTCTACGTCACTGGAAGGTTTAACCTTTCTCTGAAGAAGGTCTCAAGTAAGTCTGACGAAGGTGATGAATTCGTGGATATGTCCCAGAAACCAGTAGCAAGCTACATCAACAGAGGGTTTCTTGGCTCGGAGGAAGATCAACAAGAGGTTAGAATCCAAACCAATAGGGATATATATCAGAAATGTACATACACATATATGTGTAGGGCTTAGCCTAAGGTGACTTAGTTTCATTAAATGGGTTTTCATGTTCGAGTAACCTGATCCAGCAAGAAATCTGAGGTTAAACATACCCTGGAACGTTGGAACGTGCTAATGAGCGACAGGCATGTCACAAAGAGAAGAATAATTGAAGCTTTTTTAATCGCAAATTAAAAACCAGACCTTGATTGACAAATCAAGAGCTACCCCATTCTCCTGTTCCCTATAAGATTAACCTAAAGGACAGGGCCTTCTATGACTGAAGGTATTTTTTTCTACCCGAAAACGTTTGGAATTTTTACAGTTTTGCTTCTCCTTTTATACATTTTGATACTCTGGAATAGCAAGTTTAATTTTAATGTCTCCAGGTTATAACTGCCAAGAGATAGTACCGTCAAAGAAAGTATCTCGAGCCACCTCCAAATTTTTTAAAAGGAAAAACCAAGTAACAGAAAGGAACTAATTTCAATTTGATAACCTTAAATATGTTACAAAAAAGAACAAAGGTTACGAAAGGGCACAGACCAAGTTGCAAGAAAGCATATGAGTTTAACTCTCCATCCATCCGTCTGTTTTTCTGTCTGTCTATCTATCCATCTACTGTATGTATCGATTTATCTATCTATCCAAAGTAATATAATAAATTTTCTCGTAATTATTTATTGTTACTTTACGTCTCCAGGTTATAGCTGCCAAGAGATGGTGCCGTCAAAGAAAGTATCTCAAACCACCTCCAAAGAACAATGTGTTTGCTTTCAGGGAGGAACAACTTCGAAAGCAAGCTTGTTTTAGTTACCTAAGGTATTTCATTGGTACCAATGCTTCATTAAATTTTAAATTCAACTTTAATTTGTAAATTTTATCAAAGTGTGTTGTGAAGCTCCACACTGCTGACCACACTGTGAGAGAGTGGTGTGTCGTCACCGTCATCATCATCATCATCATCAGTGCTGTGTGTCGCTACATAGTTAATATCGTTCTCACATTCCACACATTAAAAACATATTTAAAACTAGTTGTTTTAGTAAGCAATTGGAACACTATCGCATACTGCTTACTGTTTTGAAAAGCCAGAAATGTCGACTTTGATCAAAAAATAATCGTTTGATCTCACCCGAGATCAGGCAAGCAAAATGGAGTCCATAATTCCATCATTTGGGTATCTCTAACTATTTTCTTGAATGTTTGCAGGAAACTTGTACTTCAAGCAATGTGTTTTAACTTATGGTGTATGTTTTGCAGAGAGATTGTATTTTTAGCTGTGTTTCTTGCCCTTGCTTGCTTTCTGGCCTCGTGTTTAACAACGAGATACGCCTTCCAGATCAACCAGACACTCAGGAACTCCATGACAGGGTAAGTACGTATACTAACTAATTTCTGCTGTATATATATTCAAAATATAAGGCAGTTGACGTTTAGTTTGATCTGTTTTAGCTTTTCGATCAGTTTTTGTCGACAAAATTAGAAGTTCAATAAAATGTCGTAACAAATTTATCTTGTACTTTCTTGAAGTGACGTTTTCTTAGGTCCTATGACGAAAGGATGTTCATAAAATAAAAACTGAATGGCAAATGAAATATCTTATTTTGTATCCTCTATTTACAAAAATTTATAACTTCCTGTCTTTTTGGGAAAGCAATTTAGGGTGGAGCATAAATATTTCATTCCGTATTTTCTGCAAACTTTTTTTACCTTTCATGCAGCAAACACATATCTAATTTGTTTTTGGTTGGAAAACAATAACCAAAAGCTCAGGAGAGAGCAGTAACTGTTTTGTTTAACATTTTTGATGTCCCTCTGCCTTGAACTCAACAGGCTGGACAATGGCACCGGTTCACAAAATGTTCAAAGTTTGTTATACAGTTATCCTTCCGCACTGCTCGGCAAGTTTCATTGGAGTCTAGATAACTTCAAGATGGCGACCACAATCAACGACTTACCAGAGGTATGCAAAGAGTACGAAAAACGCAGAGCAAGCAGTTTTAGAAATTTCTAGTCGTTTCTTGTGTGATGAGTTCCGCGATAAAACTTTCAGTCAGGTGATTAACCCTTTCAGTCAGAATTTAACATTTCAAAACAGAGTGTGGCTTACATTTTTTGCTAATCTTACACCGCTTACAAACTTTACAAGGTAATAGTGTGTAAAACTCTCGCTTGTACTGACAACACTGTCAGTGTGTGTGTCAAATTTGAGGTCGAATTAGATTCTCGCTAAGTGTTTTTATTATCAATAAACCAGTTCGGAATTTCAGAAACACAAGCGCGCGTCGGGATAAAATGAAATATTCACCAAACTTCAAACTTTGTTTGAGTTTCATGAATTTCGCATTTTATCCCGAGTAAATCTTGACCCGAAGTGAAGGTTCGAAACGTTGGTAAAATTTTGCGTCTCTGTTTTGGCTGTTACTTTCTAAGACACCACATAACTCAAGCCAAGGGATCCCTAAGGGATCCAGAAATACGTTGCTGTTTGCTCACCTCTAGTTTTTAAAGAAACGTTTTATCCCGACTTGCGCATGTGTTTCTGAAATGTCGAACTGGCTTATTTTAAACGTCTATGCGCTAGGATTTATAGGTAAATGTATGTTGGTCGCCATCTTTGTCTTAATCTCTGGTTGTTTTGATAAGTACTACCAACCCGAGCCCACGCTTTTTATGGAACAATATTTCGCTTTCCTTGATCAGTTCTCATTTTGCCAGTACCAATTTTCTTATTTTGTATGTGTTGTGTAATGGGAAGTTAGATGTTGATAATTGGTTGGGACTTAAAGGATTAACTGTTGTTCTCTAGGCTCATGGCGATGATATTCAAGTTGTGATGATAGCTCGTCCAACCCTTCGTCTGTTTGTCTCTCCTTCAAAAAAGGTAAATAGGTATTGGTAGTAACCACATTAACAATAATCTTCCTTTGCGAAAACAATAAATATTAACCGAAAAACCAAAACTTTGTATTTTCTATGTTTGGAAGAGCTGGGCATCAACAGGTATTTTTATGGAAGAGTTTAAATATTCGTCCGCATATGGTATAAAAACTTGTTATTCAGCAATAAACCAAAGCCGTATTCTATCCTTAAGAGTGTTACTGAATTTGAAATACATGGTCCCTAATTTTAGAATATCGCTCTAAGTTTAGGATGCTGTTTGATGTTGACGTGAGAATGTAGAAGAAGTTCAAAAGTGCGATAGACAGTCGGTCATTAACCATCAAAAACAGGACATTGTACTATCTCTTCCACTTCACGTGGACATATTTTTGTTGCTTTATTCAAAAACTGCCTTATTAAGTCGAGATAGAAACAATCCCTTTCAGGGTTGGTAAGGGTCATGGAAAACCTTGAAAGTCTTGGAATTTTAGAATTTCTTTTTCTTTTTTGGATAGTCAGGGTAAATTTGCAGAATTTAGATTGGTAGCAACATGTAGAAAAACTATAACCAGTCCATACGTTTTTGGCTGAATAATCAATATAGATAGTCGGTCATTAACCATCAAAAACAGTACATTGTACTATATCTTCCATTTCACGTGGACATATTTTTGTTGCTTTATTCAAAAACTGCCTTATTAAGTCGAGATAGAAACAATCTCTTGCAGGGTTCGTACGGGTCATGAAAAACCTTGAAAGTCGTTGAACTTCAGAATTTTTTTCTCAAGGCCTGGATAGTCAGGGAAAATTTGCAGAATTTAGATTGGTAGCAACATGTAGAAAAACTATAACCAGTCCATATGTTTGCACAAAAATACACGCTTTTGGCTGAATAATCAATGATTTTACCGCGGTTAAACTGTGCAAGAGTTAAATCAGGCCAACTTGTGTGGCTGCAACCAAGTACGTGGTGAATGAGGTACATCTTTGCGAAAAGGGAAAAAGGGAAAATGAAACTACTGTTTACGTATATATTGAGGGAAAAAATTACAATAATGTTAGGTCTTGGAAAATCTGAAAAATCTAAAAGTGTCGAAAAAGTTATGGAAAATCAGTGGAGGCGAGCAGCACAGTGCATTCCAATGTGCAGCTATTGTATTCACTATTGTTTTCTGCCGCCGACGTCGGCGTCGCCGTCCTCGTTCCGTGAACTCCCTATTTACACCAAAAGCAAAGCCTCAGTTCTCCAACTTTGATTCTGCATTCACTTTCAACAATGTAGAAGAACACTTCTTTCTTTTTCAGAGAAGTGCTTCAGTACTTGGATCAAACATATTTTTTTGGTTATTTAGGGATAAATTTAGTGTTGATTAACTGTCTAGGACTGAAAGTGTTCAGAGAGAAGTATATTAACGTTAGGTTGGAAACATTTAGCAATTTCCCAAGGAAAGAGCTAGTCAGAAAACAGTAAGTGTTACAAGCAGCTTTGAATAAATGCTAACGAAAACGTTGTATCGTAGATTTGTTTGGAGGGTCGACCCAGCTCAGAGGATCAGGTGTCCGATTTATTAGGGCATCATATCAAGTCCAGCTCCAACCCTAACGTAAAAACAAGTAAGTGTATTCAACAACCTCTCTACTTTCCTTTCTCACACTTTTGCTACGACGAAAACTACGATCCAAAACATTTTAAAATCTTACGATTTTTGCACGATGTATAACTTAAAACGCTACACTAGCTGTTTCTCTCGAAAAACTGACGTAGCATCTCAACATTATCAGATTTCGGAAAGATTTAATGTGGAAGTTGGTTAAACATCACTGATGAGATGAAGGAGAAAATGCAAGAAGCTTTTATTAAAACTTGTCTAATGATTTCACATGGCTACTATAACCATAAGTCAACTAATTCGCTCTTTGCTAAAGATGAAGTTTTTTCATTATTTGCTTGCCCATCTTGAACAGTGACATAATTTTCGATTATGCACCTAGACGATTTTTTAAAACAATAATTCCGAAAATGGGCGCTTGTCTAAGGGCAGAACCTATTTTGATGCGTCGATTTTCTGGTCATTTTAACGAGTGAAACGATTCAACGGTAAAGTACTCAACATGTTCTTGAAGCAATTCGAAATTACTTTTAGTTTGATTCGAATGAAGGATAAGATTCTCACTTACCAGTTTATTTCTTTTTTAGGTAACACGAGTTGCTGGTTTGTTTGTTCATCAAACCAGATGAGAGATTTCGAGGTTGTTCTTAACAGTGCCAAAATCGAAGCTGTGAGGCAAATTCAGCAGTTGAGAAGAAACACGATTCTTTCTGGTTGTCTGCAGAAGTTCTACCTGGAATTTATGGTGCAGTCGCTTCCCCTGGAAGCTTTCAGGTTATTTTAATAATATTTCCATGACTAGTTTGGTCACGTGATAGCTAGAGGGAGTTGCTCGTGTAGTAACAGTCGTAAACTGAACTGGCTACCTGTCTAATGTAGCATCGGTGCTGGTCAGCGGTTACTATCT
This sequence comes from Hydrozoanthus tunicans, assembly GCA_026413305.1. Classification (NCBI taxonomy): domain Eukaryota; kingdom Metazoa; phylum Cnidaria; class Anthozoa; order Zoantharia; family Hydrozoanthidae; genus Hydrozoanthus; species Hydrozoanthus tunicans. Next base: position 15,912 of record JAOBAT010090970.1, read on the forward strand.
AGGGCTTGTGTAGTTTGACGTCTGATCTAAGATGGGGGTCGTTTGACAATTTTGTTAGAAAAGCATACAAGAGAGTTAAATGTCCTTACATTTGAATGAACACCAAGAGTAAAGCCAAACAAAAGCAGCAAATACTCAAGAAAGTATAGCATGACGAAAAATAAAGAGGATTAAAGTCAGGTTTTCGAAAACTTCGACCCAATAAATTTTTATCTGTCTTTAAATGCAATGTGGATTCTTGACATACTGACGCTTAGTGTCTTTTAGCGATAGTTGCGGAAACTAATTGTTTCCAGTTCTTTCTTTGAACGAGATTTGTGGCAATTATTTTATTAAGAAGACATAACACTTTGTGCTATCAGAAGGAAGATAATTCGTTCAGCCCAGTTGTTCAGTTGTTGACAAGCACCAACAAACAGGGTTAACTTTTAGGCCAACGTTCTTGTTTCAAACTTTATAGAGTTTGAATTGAGCAGCAATTTAGAATTTTTGTAGAAAATCCTGAGTACTAAAAGGTATCGTATAAACATTTCTTAGAGAAGATATTACTGCTTGGGCTTAACCCAGGGTAAAAGTTAACAAGTCTTTGAACTACCGCGCCCAAGTTTGTGTCTGAATCGGCTGCATACGGGATTTATCAGTTTACAGTGAACGGCAGATAGATGGTAGGGTTGAATAAAAGTTACTTCGAAAAATAGTTAGACCCTTCGGTAAGAGTTCAGCTGATTCATTAGAATGTTTTAAATGTTTTTAGCCTTATCAGTGTTGGTGTGACTTCTTCAAGAGTGGGACAAGCTGTCATAGATGTCGACATTCGTACAGTCGATAGACTTCCCTCCACTGGAGGATTCCTCGACAAGATTCTTAAGCTTGGCAAGGTAACAAGAAAGACTTCTCGCTTCATCTTACAAAAAATCCAATCCTTGAAAGTTCGTAAAAGTTTGATCCTAAGGAAGCAACAAAGACATCTTGTTATATCTAACAAAAAAGGATCTTTGAACCGAACGTTCTTGGGTGAATGAAGAAATCACACTCAAAGAAAAAAAGATGGGGTTCCAAGAGACCTTCCTTGTTTGATACTTCTATACCCCGTACATTGCTATGTAAATTGCATGTTGAGTCCCGTTGGTGTTGTGGTTATTATGCCTGACTAGTAACCAAGAGACGTTGGTTCGATTCCTGTTGGGACATTCAGACCTTTTTTTCGGACGAATGTGTCGAAGGGTAATCATGAAAAAGGTACTACATTTTTTCTAGTTCGTTGTTCATACTTCACTATTCTTGAAAATCAAAGACTCTTTGCTAGCTTTTTTTTAATGTTTAGAAGAAATGGTTAATTTTTTTGTCAAAGCAAGACTTTTAAACGCAAATACAGCAGCTATTGTTTCTTTTTCTTTTGAGTTCCCGACACCTGTGGTCGGAACTAAATCTTGGAAAAAATTCTTAAATCAGTGGTTTGCATGTCCCAGAAAATCGTCATTTGCTTTTTTGGATCGCTTAATGCTTTCAGTCACAGTCAGTTATCAATTATTTACTTCTCCTTACATAACACATACAAACTAAGACATTTGGTAATGAGAAAATGAGGTTTGATCAAACAAAGCACGGTCTGAAGGTGAGTGACAATGGGTTCCAGTTGGGTGAATTCAACAATACAGCTGGGACTTAAAGGGTAAATAGCGGGAACCCTGAGTTATATTCGCCAGATACTTATTGTTTCTTCATTTTATTTCGAACTTGCAGCTGCTGTTCTTGTGCTGTCTCTTGTACTTCCTTCAGCTGAATTTCTTCAAAGTTTTGCAAGAAGGCACGAAATTTTTAACCAGTTTCTGGAATTGGTTGGAGGTAAGACCAAGTGTAAAAGTGTTTGAATACTTTTTTTGGTCGTTTTTTGAAGCTAAACAGTTTAAACCAGTCATAAAGATATATGTAACGGAAAGAAGAAACCAGTGTCTGCAGCCTAATTCAAGTTACAGGTTCACACGGTCATGAAAAGTCATTAAGAGTGATGGAATTTGAAAATGCATTTTCCAGGCCTGGAACTGTCATGGAATTTACGGAAAATGGCCAAGGTCATGGAAAAGAAATGAAATTTTATTATTGGTTGTGGTTTTGTTTGAGAAAACGTATGCACTAAAGGTTAACTACGTGAGGAATTCGTATTGAACTACTAAGTTTATTTATTTTTAAGCGTTTGCCCTAAAATCAAGAGCGTTACACTGTGTGTCAGTTTCCAGAAGGTGTAATTGGCATTTAGAGTTGAATTAAAGTGCATATAGCTTTTTTTTGAAGTGGACTCCTCTTGATATTTCTCAGTCGTGGCAGGACAAAAAGTGGGCGACTAACTGGTCGCAAATGCGACTAACTTTTTAAAAATGCGCCTTAAAAAATCGAAGTTAGTCGCATAATTGCACCAAACATAAAAATTGAAGTGCGATTGAAAAACTGCAGCAAGTTATTCACATTCACGAAGATAAAATGTCTGGAAATGATGGTGAATCATTGTCGTCTTTGTAAAAGTTGTAAACAATTAGAAAAGGTGTTTTCCACTGTCTCTTGTCTGGTTTTTATCGTTTTTTTTATCTGCATTCGTCGGTGATCGCCTTGCAACCCCGTCGTTGCCGACTACACAATTGGATACTTCGTTTATGTTCCTTGAAAGAGTTCATGCATATTCCGGTGGCTAAGATAATAGGCTTTTAAGCCTTTGCGCCTAGAATTTTGGAAATGCGCCAAAATTTCGAAAGTTAGTCGCAAAAATGCGCCGAAAAAAAGACGAACTTTGGGCCCTGCTTGGAAAATGGCATTTGGTCATGGAAAAGTCTTGAAAAAGTCATGGAATTTCAATCCTCACTCTCAGCGTGAACCCTGAGTTAAGCGTTCGTGTGACCCTGCTAACACCCCCGTCAATGTAAATCTTAAAGGGATCCTTGATTTTACGGTTTTTTTTCAAATAACACTTTTGTTAAGCGTGTGTCCATAACAGCAGCTCAGGTCTGATATTTCTGTGCCTATATCTAATGCTAAGACATTTCTTTTTATCCTTTCTACAATTTGAATTAGTTCTGCGCGCCGCCAAAAGTGTGACGTGTTTCGGTTGCAGTGCCAGAGTGGAGACTGGCACTAGAACCGAATTACAAGACCCTTTAAGCTGAATGGTTGATTGCGGGAAATCGAAATCGTCGACATGATAAAAAATTCCTTTGCGTTAATGCACGGAGTTGTCATATTTAACTGATGATCTAAAGGCTCTCAGAAATTTGGATTGTCTTGTGCAACTACTCCCTTCAGCTCGGCATTTCCCCATCCAAGAGATGTAAATGTCTGGTCATTGGTTCTTTTGATCTGTAGGTTTTAGTGCTGACTGTAGCAAGCGCATGCGCTTTCTTGTACATCCACTGGTCAGTGACAATGTACGCCAACACACGAGAGATGGAACTGGACTGGGAACGACCTATGTTGAAAAATGCAAAACAATTACACCACAGCCAGGTTAGTGAATGTTGTGAAATAATAATCGAAATTGCAATAAAGTGATAAAAGTAATACCTGAAATGTTGCACTAAGTGCTGGTAAAGAAACAGCCAGTTTAAGGGCACCAAGGCCTCACAGGTCAGAAGGACTAAGCCAGTGCTGAACCCTTAAAAAAATTTTTGAGCCTGAGTGTTAGCAGCCGTAGACAGCTGTTTCGGCCTTATTTGGCCTCGTCAGGACGGCACAGCTAACAAACTGATAAAAGTAATAGGTTTATTGAACAACAATGCTTGTAGCGGTTTGATAAATTTCATAATTTGAAAGTACAACTGAACTAATCTATAACGACGTATCTCGAGAGCGTCGTAGAAATGTTAGCAAATACGTTAAAACACTTACACTGATTTCCGACGTGGATTTTGACTTGAGGTTTGAAAACTGACGTTCTGGCAATATCTAAATAATTTTCAGCCGTTTTTATCTTAAACAGTTCGTCATTTTGTTTTGAATATTTCCTGCGCTCAAATTCAGTATCACCATCCCTTGCGACCTGAGTATTACCTATTAATAGGCATTATTATTAGTTTAGTATCAGAATTTATATACAACTACTTCGAGAAAGGTTGATTTTTGGACATAGTCATCAGTCAATATATTGATTATTCAATATGTCGAAAAACTTAAACCTTTTTTCAAACAGGTGTATATAAGTCCTGATAATAAACTTAATATCTCAGATCATTATCAGGGTGTAACTGCTTGGTGGCCAGGCCGGCCCATGTATAGGTTATTCCATTGGATCACTGCTTTTTACTTGTCATCTTAGTGTTATAGGTAATCATGTTTTCATCCTGGCATATTGCATGTTGATTGACAGAACAGTATTTTGCTTGTTTATTTCTTAATGATATTTTTTTTTCTTTATTATTATTGTTGTTTCTGTTATTATTACTCTTAGTTATATTAATGTTTTTATTTTCGTTGTTATTGTTGTTATTATTATTGTTATTATTGTTGTCATTGTTATCATTATTATCACTAGTCTTAATAATATCATGTTATTAGTAACAACTGTCCCCAGAAGGGGAGGTGAGTAGCGATGGATATCTAGAGCTAGACACCGACCCTGAGGGGAATAGTTGTTTTATATTTACCAGAAGATAGGCATAAAATGCACTTCATTTTTCAAAGAAAGGAAAAAGTTTAGTCTAGCTCGCGCGCTTCGTTTACATTCTTCACGGTTTTTTGAAGAACATAAATGTCTTGGATTTGAAGGAGATTTTGAAAGAAACAATTTTGTCCTAAACATTAAAACCAAAAAGCTAACTTCTTGTTGTCCTCTTCGTGTTTTCTGGAATGGTTTTTCGTTTAAAGCAATCATTTCCTCGTCAATGTAACAAACGGGTAACACGACACCATTTTGACTACCGTCACAAAATCAACTAATAGTCATGGATATTGCGAGATATGGGAGCCAATCAGAGCGCGCGAAAATGGATATTGGTTGCATTGGTAATAGCTAATTGTAATTATTTTTTATTGTAGTTATTGTTATTGTTATAACAAACTTTGTCTTCCTTCATGTAAGAAAGAGTGTAAAATCAATCAAATTTATTTTGATATATTTGATACACAAGTTCCTGTCCCTTTTTTTTGCAATGGTTCACTAGAGTTTTCACTTTTGATTTTATTCATAGGAACTACTTCGCTGTTCTTACGGTGTGCTGATCTTTTTGCTGGCTCTGAAAGTAGTCCACGCGTTGCGCATCTGGAGAATCTTCTCTACCTACATGTCAGTGGTCGCTTTAGCGTGGAGCAGGGCCAAGTATTTGACGGTGGGTTAACTATCATTGTGGTTAAAAAAAACAAGTACTTTTAATTTCTGTGGTGTCAAGCAAGATTTAGAGCTGGTCATTTTCTTAAGATTCTTCAAAGCTTAAAAAGAACCAGGTCAAATCTAGGCTAAGTGCCATTCTGCATTTTTGGGCCTTGACTTGAAATTGTCTATAATCAATTAAGCATAATGTGAAATAGGACCATTCGTAAAACCCAAAAAGTTTAAAACATATTATTTAGTTTTTGGAACTTACAAATAAGGATATCGTTCAAAGCAGTTCCATGTTGGAGACAAGCGTTAGTGGTTTCTTTGTTACTTGACATTCATTTATTTGACCGAGTAATGTTCTAACCGTTCACAGACTTTAATCAGGTTTCTTTTTTTCGAGAAAACCGAAACAGAAGAACAACGTGAAATGATTTACAAATTAAAAACGTTTTTCAGTTTGATGAAGAATTAGAAGTTTAAAGTGCCCATATTCTTTCCTTTTTTTTTCTTTTCTTACTTAAAAGTAATTTCACTGCAAAATCAGATTCTGTTCGTGCCAAACTTTTTGTTTAACACTTTTCAAGTGTTGTTTGTTGTTGATTTTTATTGTTGTGTTCTGCCAAGTATATAAGCTTTGTCTTGCTTCTTGGAGAATGACTTGAGAATGACGTTTAGCGGACGTTGAAACGTTGTCACTTAGACATGTTATCACTTAATTTTGTAAATAAATTGTTTTCTAAGAATCGTTTTATCCCAATATCCTGAAATGAACATTACAAATTTTTTTTATTTGAACAAAACGCGAAATTTTTACGAAACTTAGAACACTACATTTATTTGGTCAGCCCTTGTCGCTGATCAGAAGGGTGACAGGCTCGTTGTGACCTAGTTTCTATGGGAGGAAAGTTTTAAAATAAAGGTTTAAATCAAGCTGCAATAAATCTTTACGGCATTTTTACAATCGACTGTTGTGGCTGTACGAGAAGCAGTCTTCCTCTATCTACGTCTTATTGACGACACGTCCTTACTCTGCTTCACCTTGACTCGACATTTGGTGTACCAAAATTGCGGCGATTTCAATGTTTTTGAAGACATTTAAGACATTCGCGTTTTGTTCAAATGAAATTTTTTTTTGAAAATGTTTATTTTAAGATACGTACTTTAAGATAAGAAAACAAAAAAGTAAGGTTATGGGCACTTTAAGCCTTAATTGACAATTCTGATTCTTATATTAACAAAGCGTTGAAAGCAGTAAGAGAAATAACTTCTGTTGCTATGTTTGTTTTTTCCAGGTTGCTCTCATGATATACATGGTTGCATTTGTGCATTCAGGGAATTTACTGTTTGGTCACCAGTCTGCCGCCTTCAGTTCTGTCGGTGGATCGTTCTCTTTAGCCTGGAGCCTGTTCCGTGTCCCGGGAGAGGGGAACTACTTGGAGCCTGCTGATCTTCAAGAACCTGTGTACAGTGCTGTTTATCTAGTACTTTGTTCACTGGCAGCTCTTGTTTTCCTGCGTGCATTAGTAAGTAATGATGAAAGATGGCTGTCAAACCTGGTTATGACTTGAACCAAGTGCATGCAAGGCCTTTTTGGTAGAAAAAGTGTTCACACTCTGCAAAATCTTGTGTGTGAAAATACCTCCCCTCACCCCGCCATTTTTGTTCCTTTTAATGCATCTCTAAGTACGGTGAGTGACTAATATGAAAGATCAAGCAAGCAAACACTGCAGAATTTCTTTAAGGCCTTTATGACCTCACTCAAATGCTTTTGTTCCCTGCCCTTACAAAGCTTGACAGCAATTTGAAAAAGGTCTATAATTTGGTTGCCGTGAAGTCGGCCTAAAGTGAAAGAGCTAACTTGCTAAAACCTGGATTAACTTGTTTCTCATACCCTCCAGCTTTTGACCTACACTTGACCCGATTGGCCTTCTGGCCATGGCAACACGAAGCCGTGGCTACACGGTGCAACATTGCATTTGCATGCACTCTTGCGCGCAACGAGAGTACTGCGCCGTGTAGTCACCTTTAAAATTGTTGCACGCAACGTTACGCGAAGTAGAAACCGATCCTGCTCCTGCAACATTGCACGCAACGGTTTCACCGAGTGGCCAGTTGCGCGCCACGTTGCATGCAATAGTAATAATAGTATTTGATATAATACTTTTTTTAAACTGGATGAAACTAAGGTTCCAAAAGTAGTTTTCGCCAAGGCCCAAATGGGAATGAAAGTTAAATATAAGATATATTTAAGACTACTAACTAACTAAAATTAAAACATCTACTTACTTAGTATATCTATACCTGTATAAAGAGAAAAGGCATTTCTTTTATGACTTAGAAAAAGCATTACCTAAATTTGATTTAAAATTATACTCTTAACAGATTTCTGTGAGTTTTGTAGCTTTTAAGGTGAGTAACATGGCTGAATTGCCCTGCTTGAATAGAACAACAAAGCATTGTTATAAACCTAAACTTTCACTCCATAAAACGAGCTTTGCGACTGGTTGATTCTTAATCACGTGCCCCTGATCAAACTCAAATGTATCCTGAGCTGGATATAATGGCGCAGTTGTTGTCCGCCCGCCGTCTTTGTTTGCTTTTGTTTTATGATTGTTTAAGGGAAAGTCTAAGTATATAACCCAGCACGTAACGTATTGTCCCTTGGGAAACAAGTTTGTTTCGAGGGAAAACAAAACTAAATGTTTCCCTGGGGACTAACTATAAGTGTACAATGTTCCCCTCTCTAAATAGCCCTCTGTCTAGAGCGTTAAGTTTTAAACCCAGGAACACAGACTCACTAGTTTCTCTTAAATCTCTTTCGTCTTTTGTTTCTGTCTTTGTCTATTGACAATTTTAAAACGCTCCCCCCCCCCCTTCCTTCTAATAATTCCCCCGTCTGCTGGAAGGTCTAAAAATAAATAAGCCACCCCCACCCCCATCAAGGGCTTATTAAAGTGTTTACGGTACTAATATCAGGTAGTAAAGTACTGTTTAGTTCTTACACAGTTTACTTCACATGAAATCAAAATGTGTAAATTTTCAGTTTGCTTCAGAGTTTATATGGTCGCTACACGAAGTGAAAAGAGGTCGATACGAGGCGTTACATTTGTGTAACGTGGCCGAGGATTTGTGGTCGAAGTGAGTATCAAAGTTCATTTAACTACTGTGCACCTTCAATCTAGGTCAACAGTGTCCAATCCCTATTCTTGGGAGTTCTTTTCTTCCAACGTCTTCTTTCAGTATGGTGTCGCTCAGGCGGGCTTCTAATCCTCTCTAATCCTCATTCAGTGAACTGATGAGGGCTCTTCAAACGAGTCGAAACTTGTTTTACTTACAAGGATTAGAAGCCCACCTGAGCGACACCATACTGAAAGAAGACGTTGGAAGAAAAGAACTCCCAAGAATAGGGATTGGACACTGTTGATTTTGAAATGAGGAAATCTACGTCAGCTAAAATTTACAGACTTTCCAAAAAAACTTCAACCTAGGATTTTGTAAAAGTGGGCCACTTTGAGGCCGTTTGCTTACTACAACTCTTATAGTGTTCAACTAATGATCGCCCTATTTATTAGATACTAAGAGTTTTACGACAATTATCTTACAGTTACAAACGCACAAGGTTGTAAAAAAAATACAAGAAATTGTAACCAGAGTGAGCTTATCGGGGGATACTTTTGTTGCATTTTGTGTCTTATGATAAATAGATTTAGCAAAGGCAACGCGAGTACAACCTGACTTCTATTTACGTGCCTGAATACAGCTTTAGGTCGTGAGACGTTGCGATGCACACGTCGCGTTGTGCTTCAGGACTGGATTTTGATGTTTTCGCGTTGTGTTCACAACGTGACGTCTTCTTCTCAGGACCTCGAACTCGAGCTGTGCGCGCGCATGTAAACAGAAGTAACCTAGTCGTCGCGTTCTCTTTGCTAAATCTAGCTAATGCGATAAGATAACGAAACGACGATATAAAGTTTTATTATGAAGGCAGTAACGATACTGACGAATAAACTGGTGATGAAGGTAAACCCTATGTACGATAGGGCCGATTTAAATATTCTATTGTCTACATTCAAATTTAAAGCCCTACTTGCCTCGTTCTTCCTCGGCTTAAATTTCAAAAAGTATTACCCATAGCGAGGGTAGTATGTAGGGGTAATTTGAATGTAGACAAAAGAACATCGAAATCGCTACCATTTGTGCATAGGGTCTCCAGTGATGGTATTCTCAACGATAAATGTGAAGTGTCAATGCTGTTGATAGCGTTGATGGTAAAAGTGATGGTGTTCTCAACGATAAATGTGTTGTGTCAATGCTGTTGATGGTATTGATGATAAAAGTGATGGTATTCTCAACGGTAAATGTGTAGTGTCAATGCTGTTGATGACAGTGATGATAAAAGTGATGGTATTCTCAACGGTAAATGTATAGTGTCAATGCTGTTGATGTCAGTGATGATAAAAGTGATGATACTCTCAACGGTAAATGTGTTGTGTCAATGCTGTTAATGACAGTGATGATAAAAGTGATGATATTCTCAACGGTAAATGTGTTGTGTCAATGCTGTTGATGACATTGATGATAAAAGTGATGATATTCTCAACGGTAAATGTGTAGTGTCAATGCTGTTGATGACATTGATGATAAAAGTGATGATATTCTCAACGGTAAATGTGTTGTGTCAATGCTGTTGATGACAGTAATGATAAAAGTGATGATATTCTTAACGGTAAATGTGTTGTGTCAATGCTGTTGATGACAGTGATGATAAAAGTGATGATATTCTCAACGGTAAATGTGTT
>JAOBAT010090970.1:26109-40994 GCA_026413305.1 Hydrozoanthus tunicans
ATGCTGTTGATGACAGTGATGATAAAAGTGATGATATTCTCAACGGTAAATGTGTTGTGTCAATGCTGTTGATGACAGTGATGATAAAAGTGATGATATTCTCAACGGTAAATGTGTTGTGTCAATGCTGTTGATGACAGTGATGATAAAAGTGATGATATTCTTAACGGTAAATGTGTTGTGTCAATGCTGTTGCTGACAGTGATGATAAAAGTGATGATATTCTCAACGGTAAATGTGTAGTGTCATTGCTGTTGATGACAGTGATGATAAAAGTGATGATATTCTCAACGGCAAATGAGCAGTGTCAATGCTGTTGGTGTTATGGGCGACAATAGTGATGGTAATGTCAACGGTAAATATGAAGTATCAATGTTGGTGATCGCTGATAACGGTGTTGATTGTAACAACAAAGATGGTGCCGGAAATAGTGTTGATGTTGCTGATACTTTTAACAATAATTCTGAAGTGTCATGGTTTTTTTTATATAGTACTCATAACCGGTCATTTGTTTCTTTAAGGTTTCTTTCTCTTTTGATGTGCTACAAGAAGAAAAAAACTGGCAACATTGATGATGATAATAATTTTGATGATGAGAGTGACGAGGATGAAGAGGAAGAAGATATTGTGCCTGTGGTAAGTGAACCTAGATCCTTTCTTAAGCCCTAGTCGTGTAAAAGCTTTACTAAGGGCACTTTCATTTTGTACAGTCCAAATCCCCATTCCTAAGATCTGGATTGTTATGATTTCTTGATATAATGGAACCGAAAATCTGAAATAAGATTTTTGGTCATTTGTTGCGCATATGCGCTTAATAAACTCACGTGGTAGTCATAAAGCAAATATTGATTCGCTTATTTGTCAAATGTAACTTAGACCTTGCGAGAAGTCTGGAGCTTGTTTCAGGTTGAATTCGAAAAATCCGTTTTCGGGAGTGAATTTTACAGGTTGCAATCCAAAGTCGTATTTATGAAGTTTTTGAATAGAGAAACGCTAAATCCAGTTGTGGATTCAGGAATCTGGATTTGGAATTTAAAAAAGGAACGTGCTTTAAGTAATAGTCGAGTATAGGGCCCATTGCTACGAGATTACTACTACTAGTGCTGCTGCTACAGAGTTATAAGTTCATCGATATCCTGAAGCCGCAGTGACTCTACTGCTCCTGCTATGAGTTACTAGTTCATTCTAAAGCCACGGTGACAAGAACTAAAGCTAATAGATATGAAAAACAAGCACACCGTTCTGCAGAAGCCTTGACGAATCCTCTTTCTTGGCTCAGTTCCTTCCAGAACAATGCAGAGGCTTTTGGAATGCGCTTGAGCTGTGTGTCATCCCCGCTGTGGTCCACGTAAAACACACCAAAGGGCGTGGTGAACCCCTCCCCCCACTCAAAATTGTCCATGAGAGTCCAGGCAAGGTGCCCCATCACATCAACGCCGTCCAGCTTTATAGCTTTAAGGATTTCGTTGCTGTATCTCTTAAAAAAGTCAACGCGAAAGTCGTCTTTCAAGCGGGCTGGAGGCTTCAGCGTGGTCTCTCCTGGAACAACACAGCCGTTTTCGGTCACAAAAATCTTTTTCTTGTAGTTGTCGTGAATAAACTTGAGGAGCTTGCGGATTCCCCACGGAACTTTCCGGAAACCGTACGCACCAGTAAGAGGCCACGAGTCGCGATGGGTTTTGTTTACGTTCTGATCAGCTTCGTATTTTTGTACGGTTTCGTTTCCTCTGTACATATCGACTGCTTGGGCGAGAACTGTAGTGTAATGGTTCAAACCAAAGAAGTCGGCAGTTCCCATGATCGAGATCTTCTCCTGTGCGTTGAATTCGGGAAGCCTGCTTGTGATGTTCACTGCCGCACTGTGATTCGCTACCAGTCTCTTTACAACCTCAGGAAAATCGCCGTTGACGTACACTGGGTGTGCGAAAATGCCAAGCTGAAACTGCATACAGCGATCAGCGGCTTCTAAGTCAGCGTTAGTTTGGCTGAAAGGCTCGCACCATTCAGAGTTTAACACGATAGTGACTTGTCCTGTTTGAAAAAAAATGCAAGTAAGAAGAAGATTGGACTCATAGTTAGTCATGGAATAAAACCCCAAAACCATCACTGAGATATTACTAAAGCACGAAACTCGAATGCTAAATAAGAGAAAAGAACTGAAAGGAAAGAAAAGAAAAAGATTGGAAAAAAGGAAAATGAAAAAGACAAGAAAAGAAAAATAAAACCCACAAAGCATATGAAATAAATTTTTTTAAGCGAATACCAGTAACCGATATCGAAAAGTCCGTCAAATATATAGCGCTACTTCTACTAGTTAAGCAGTAGCGCTTTACAGTACTAATTACAACATTACAACCTACTACAACTTCTACTAGTTAACCAGTAGTGCTTTGCAATACTAATATTTTACAATATTACAACAACTACATACACATTGATAATAAAATGTAGTAACTATACTAATATTATCTCTTCGCACTTTAGAAATTAAACTAAAATATTAAAAAGTCTAAGACGATGATAACAAAAATATCTTAAAATAACAATAATTAAATTTATATGTACTTTTTCTAAGTGTACGCCTGTTTAAAGAGGTAAGTTTTTACTTTCGATTTCAAAATTCCTAAAGAGTTGCAGGTTCTTATATCATCAGGCAGGCCGTTCCATAGCTGAGGGGCTGTGTAAGAGAAAGCTCGATAGCCATAGGTTTTCAGACAGTACGCGGTCGGGTACCAACAAAACTTGATTGTCAAATGTGTATAAATAATCGAGGATAGAACCGATTTCAAAAATTAATTTTTTAAACGTCCTTAGTTTCCAAACTTTTTTAGTGGTTACAAAAATAATTCTTAGTGTTATACTTAAAATGGCTGCTAATATAAAAAAACTTTTTCTAAGTAAATGTTTGTGAAAATGTTACTGGAGAGCAACCCAATCATACAACTATAAACATCTTATTTTCTGTTGCTTGCCATTTTTTACATATTTGAAGTCGTTAACTGAAACTTTCCCATTTTACTAATGTCAACCTGCTCTTTCGATTTCTGGATACCATCTTGTCAAAACTGACACGTGAGCTCTATTAAACCGAAAAAAGCCTGTTTTCATTATAGTGTCAATTGAGCTACCCAGTCGTCTTTTCACAGACAATTCGTTCTTGATTATTTGGATACAGATATACAGGAATAAGTGCTATGAAGAAATACAATGGCACTATAGAGTCGTATAAGATTTCTCTCACCTTTTTGTGTAGCTTTAAACTCGTTTTTGTAGAGATGATAAACTTTTGCGTGACCAAGCAAAAGATTTCGCGCAGTTTCGTATTGCATCCGTGATAGAACTTTGGCAGGTTGTGTCGCTAGATAACGCCCATACATGAAGAAAGGGTCCCGTAGCATTATCACTTGCGGCTCGTTTATCGTCACCCAGTATTTTATATCTTCACCAAACTCCCTGAAGCAGATTCTTGCGTACTCAACGAAATAGTCCACTATGCTTTCGTTCGTCCAACCCTTCATATCGTATAACGCAAACGGAAGGTCCCAGTGATAAAGTGTAACGACGGGCGTGATGCTATTGTCTTTGAGCTCTTTCAGCAGGGATTTATAATATCTTATACCGTCGCTGTTTACTATGTCTTTTGTGCCGTTGGGGAGAATGCGCGGCCACGAAAGAGAAAATCTGTAGTGTGTCGCTCCCATTTCCTTGAGGCTCTTCACATCCTCTTTGTACTTATGGTAACTATCACAGGTCACGTCTCCAGTCTGATAGTGATACATCTTGGGGTTGTTATGAGTGAGTATATCCCAGATACTCGGTCCCTTCCCGCTCACATTCCACGCACCTTCGATTTGATAGGCTGCTGTCGCTGCGCCAAAGGCAAAACCTTCAGGAAAATGACCGTAGTAAAAGTCATCTTGGTTATTACTAGCCGCAATTGCGACAACTAACAAAGACGCGTGTAATACCAGCCGTGAAATATAAGACATAACTCGTGTTGTTTTTGACCTGGCTTCTGAGATCTCCGGTACAGTTTTTTACTTCACTCCTTCAATCTTCACAACGAATTTATGACTTATCTACGATTGTGCAATTTCGTGCACAAACTTGATAAGATTTGATTGGCTAGAAAACTTCAAGTGACCTACAGATGACAACATAAACAATACTGACTTTATTATCAAAATCGCATCATTCCTTAAATAAACGCAGTGGACCGAAAGAAGTAAATAATACTCTTAAACCAAATATAAACAGCAAAGTTGCCGCGAAATTGCAGTGTAAATGGTCTTGTGCTGGAAAATTGTCGAAAGATGCAGTGTTAATGGTCTTGCACCAAAGATTTAGCTTAATTAGACATATTTTGATTATTTCTGTTATAGAGCTTATAGTTAATCATCGCGTGAGTATGGTGCATTAATTTATCAGAACGACAGGTCACGCTATTCGAGGTCAAGAGACTGTCTGATGTTGACTTGTACAATGGAGGCATATTTCAAATACGTTGCTTTGATCAAATATTTAAAACCGTTTGAGTGAGCGGAATGAGGTATCAAGAGCAAACAAAATAGTGCCGCAATTAAGTTATCATAAGTTTAATTAAAAAGTTGAGTTTATTAAATATGCAAATGATAACGTAAAGATGGAATTGCCACTCTGCAACCGTTGTTGACCAAACTGAATGAAGCAAGCGAACGTAATAAAACAAAAAAAATTACGTTCACGAGCATAAATATGTTAGTTTAGCGCCCGAGTCAGACTCATTCTAGCTCGGGCTGAAGGTAGGGATTAAAATGAACTCTGAGAAGGGACCAAAATATATTTATGCCGGCCCAAGAACATTTATAAATTTTTTTACTATAATTGTCACTTTAGAGGGCAGCATTTGAGAAAATAATAAACGTCCTTTTGGCTCGAACTTCATGTTCGGTTTGCTTCAGCGTGCCAGTCTTTAAAATGCGCCACAATGCCCGATAATAGTAAAAGTAATAATGCATAGAAACCTAGATCCATATATAAAATGTTCAAATTTTTCATTATCCATGTGTTTTTACAAAACCCAAAACATTTCTTTTATTGCTACTTTGTTTACTTAATCTACATTTTATTCTTGTAACAAATAGTCTTGAAAGTATTCAATGCAACATGTATTATTTAAGCAACATTGATCTGACAGTTTTAAATACATCATTATTACAACTAGCTGCAAATTATCAAAATACTGCTCCAACAAGGATCCCATTCCTACACTCCAAAAGTCTATGATGGTCTATAAATTTAGTTGTCCTGGTGTGCCCAGTCTTATATTGGGAAAACGGATGGATGTTTATCGACTAGACTCAGAGAACATGTTAGGAGAGAAGATCAACCCTTGTTCAGGCATCCAACTAATTGGGCACAATTTCTTGATGTAGTAAGCCTCAACCAATTGCCGGAAATTTTTGGGCATTGGGTGATGGTCAACTTGAAAGAACATTTTCAATACCGTTCACGGGAATATGGAAATCATTGACCCGAGTGACAACTGGTCGAGGTTGCAAGTCCTCGAGGGTTACTACACAAAGAATTCTAAACCAACAAACGAAAGCTTAAAAGCCTCTAGAGACCTAGAGCTGTTCTGAGACGCAAATATAAATACTGACTGCGCTTGGAAATTATTTTCAACATGACTATGACTTGAAATAAAGTCGAAATATTGTTGTACAAGTTCAAGACTCGTTTCTTGGTCCAAAACTTGGATTTATTGAACGATTTTTTCTTTTCTCGGGCTAGTTGTTATAATGATATATTATATAGTTACACCGTTTTGCTAATCACTCACTTTAAATTTCTGTACTTGGTAAAACCTGTAGTAATTAATGTATTGCCGGGTTTTTTTTCTGACGTCTTAGCGGCCGTCTTTGTGCCCTGGAACAAAAGGATTTTAATTTTTTTCAACACCAACATGGCCGTTTCGTATTTTGTCTTTTGCGTCTCAAGGGAGTGCGTGAAAGCCAAGAGTATAAGCACTTCCAATATTGCTAAGCGAAAAAAAGAAAACAAAATCAACTTCAAGAATTCTTGTTTATTAAGAACAAATATATGTGATTTTTTTTATTTTTGCGTTATTTAGATTTTAACAGGTTGAAGTAACAAAAATAAATTATAAATAGAGATGCTAAAAAAGTGGTAGAAAAAGTTATAATAAATTTCCAGGTTTTACAAGATATTTTGTAAGTCGAGCAGTATCACTCATTAGACTAAGAATAGGAAAAAGAAAAATTCTCCAGAGGGGCCAATTTCATTTCAAACTTTTGAATAGTGTCATATTGTAGCCTTCGGTTCCATATTTTGTTCTCATTAACTGAGTAAAAGGTAAAAAAGGAAAGGAAATAACAAGTGAAACTATTATTAAGCAAATTCCCTTTTATAACTGATCACTGAAAAGTATGTTTGAAAGCCGCTACACACGAGCCGATTTTTTGTCGCGAAGCTCCCGATTTTTCGACGCCGATAATTTGTGTGGAAGTAAAAGCTTCCACACACTTACCGAGTTTTTGTCGCGGGCTGTCACGGAGCGTGATTTCGTGCCCACACTTCTTTCACTGTCGCTCTGCCTGTCAACTTGTGAAGAAGAAAACTAATATGATTTGTAATTTCAGCCCACGCTTTTGCTTTCTTGTTTCTATTGCTGTAGTCGTTTGAGGTAATATCGTAGAGACATGGCCTCACTTGCCACGCTTCGATAAGATCTTCTTTTTCTAAAGTTCTTATAGCACCATTATTATTTCAAATATCTTTTGAAACTGCAAATTCCTCACCTACACTACTACGACTGTTGTCGCCATCTTTAATCTTCCCACGTGAAATATTCAGCTCCTTGATTGGTCAAACCAAGCTCTGTTCCCGACAATTTGTCTGAACCTTCCACACACGTACCGAATTTTTTCTCCGTCGACCGTTTTAGATCAAACATGCCCAATCTTTGTTCCCGACAAAAAAACCTTGTCTGAAACATGTTGGGAACTACCACACACGGGCCGATATTTTGCCGGCGTCAAAAAATCGGGTGCTTTGTGACAAAAAAATCCGCGCGTGTGTAGCAGCCTTAGAGTACTTTACAGTCATGCGCACTGGGTATATCCCACTATTTTGGCGGGCCGAGGTTCACACAAACAACAGCGAATCCTATGGGCCTTGAATGAATTGGAAAATGAAAACTGCGGGTCCTTATGAAAACACCCTCATAGAAATAAAACATCTTAATAACCTCGCTTCGCTCGGTCTGTACAGTGAAAGACCTCGGGCAAAATATTCTCCCGAACAGACCGAGCAAAACGAGGTTATTAAGATTTTTATTAAATGACTCATTAGTTTGATTAAAAAGCGTTTATTTCTTGTAAAAGTATTCTCCACAATGTTCATTGAACTTCATTTTTCGCACCGTCGACAAACTTGACGACTTTCTCCATTCGCTGACCTAAGTTCAGCCAATCAGAACGCTGGAAATTTGGTTATTGACCGAAAATCAGAGTTACCATTTAATAAAAGGACTTTATATTCCGGAATTCGAACGTAACACCTGTGGCCC
The DNA here is from genome assembly GCA_026413305.1 of Hydrozoanthus tunicans. Lineage (NCBI taxonomy): Eukaryota > Metazoa > Cnidaria > Anthozoa > Zoantharia > Hydrozoanthidae > Hydrozoanthus > Hydrozoanthus tunicans. The sequence continues at coordinate 33,680 of JAOBAT010090970.1, forward strand.
GCCAAAAAAGTGCTTTATACACACTGCGTATGGTTGTGAAAGTACCTTATTCTACTGAATAGCTACTAATTTTTGTCCAAAGGTTAAGGATTGGCAACAGATTTCAGAAATTGAAAATTTGCCTGGCTAACAGCTAGCAACAATAATGTTAATATCTCGAATTTTGACAAAAAATTTTCACCGCTGTACCTCAATTAGAAAGGTCTATTCACTGACGTAACAAAATATTTGTCGTCATAGGCATTTTAAAGACTAGAGTGTTTATTTGGCCGAGTTTTTAATGTTCCTCGTTCGTCCCGTTTGGCCGGTGTTGATTTGGTTGAGTTGGAAATCATTCCAATGTCATAATTTATATTGAGTAATCTTTAGACCCTCGGTAATAAAACTGGACCCGGTTAACCTTAACACTGGATTAAGAAAAACTTCAAATAGTTATATTTAAAAATGAATGGGTTTTTGGGGGTTGAAAACATTGCTCAGAATTTCAAACAGTACAATTGCGTTAATCACAAATTTCCAAGCCTAAGTCAGTTAAAGGATCGTAGGAAACATTAGAATTAACCCCGGGTTAGGGCTATTGGTCGTTTTGTACATGGAGTGCGGGACGCAAATTTTGGCGTGAATCAAAGGGTTAATTAGATTAGGAGAAACAGATTCAAATTGACGTTTCGGCATCTTCTCGATGCCATTTTTAGAGTAGAGAATTTTAATGGTGATGCGGTTTAAAAAATAATAGAACTATAGTATAGAATTATAGTTCAAATAACTTGATGCAAAACAGAAAAAACTCGCTGGGTAAAAATTAACATAAAGATAAAACTCGCTGATATTTATCTTTATGCCAATTTTCACCCAGCGAGTTTTTTTCTATTTTGCATTAAGTTATTTTAACTATTATTCTATTGTTAACACTTGTATTTTTTAAACCGCATCACCATTAAAATTCTTTGCTCTGATAATGGCATCGAGAAGATATCGAAACGTCAATTTGAATCTCGTTCTGCTAATTTATTTAAGTTCTTGCGTTAGCATGCGCAAAACCTTACTGATTAAAATCAAAGGGTTTGAATATATATACTGACCAGGTCTTCTTTGACGCTAGGGCTGTAAGAATGCTACCTGCATGATCTATCTATTTAGTGATAATCGATATTGCCGAAGTGGGTAGTACTTGTTTTTCAGGTTCTACAAACTCATACTATCGAGCCCTTAATTAATTTTAGTTCTTCTAAGGTTGTAGACTGGCATCTAAAGCTTACATTTTAAGATATTTTTAACTAGAGAAAATTTCGAGATGTCAGTCTGCTTTTACCTGGTTAGTTTTCGATCTTTTATTCAAAAATTAAAGTATTCATGTCATGAGGGAGCCATTTATGTTATTTTACAACTATTGCCAATATGGTTTAAGTGTACTGTACCCAAAATTGGTAAGACTAGATGTTTGAACAGAGACGACTGTGTTTCTTCCGTTTTGTAAACGGTAACCTGGTAGCATTTCTTATTGACAGGACATCTTTAGCGTTAAAAAAACGCTATAAGCTTTTTTATTCAAATTCTTGTTGTTTTTATTTTGTTTACTGTCCAGGAATATGCCATTTCGGAATTCGAGTGCCAAGTTGACGAACTCTGTTTTAGAATGAACAATCTTGTTGGCGAAACTAATTTGTCATATAGCATGGACGGCGAAACAGACGAGTTTTGCTCGGAAAATGACAGCGATGGAGAAGTTGAGTATCTGTACAGATCTCCATTATATTACCCAGACCTCCATCCAAACGGTCTGGCTGGGATAGCCTGGGATAAGAATGAGCAGTGTTGTCGCTCTCCCCTCTCAAGTGACGGATACCCTCGAGAGGAAATCTCAGAGGACAGCTCGGTAAGTCGTCGGGACTCGGCCGTGGAGACAGACGAAGAAAGAGGGGGTACAGTCAATGTTAAGGTAGGTTGGAAGTTTTACATCTTTACACCCAATGTAGTACTGAATAGATATAGTTTGCTGACCGGAAGGCCAAGATCTTAAAGAACCATGACTGGAGTTTTAAAAAGTGATGACACGAAACTGATGTTTTGCCAGCTAAAAAAATACCATTAGATAAACATAAATTCGAAGTTACAGCATACCTATAAACGGGAGCCTTGGGACGATTGACGTCAAGCGGTTGGGTATCGTGGAAACGTTTGCAATGTTGTATCCCCAAGTATTGGAGTTATTTTTGCTGCAGATGTTGTTAGGAAAGCATATGTAGCAGTATTTCCTGTACCCTTCCGCTTTTTTGTCGATGTCGACTATTTGTCACTTACCGACATGTTGGTTTTTCAACAGCTTGAAGTCGAGAAGCCGAAAGTCGCGTGAAAAATGCAGTTTTGGCCGAGCGATTAAGAATTCCAAAACTTAGCGCAAAAATTTACAACTTCAAAAATAACTATAACTTTGCGACTTTTCATCAGAATTCCCTCAAACTTCCGTTCGGTTAGAAAGAATGCAAGTTGAATGTTCAGAAAAATTCAAGAGTCGCCGACGGGAATCAAACCCGCAACCTTTCGGATTTGTGTTCTCTAATGACAATCTTTTAGGTGTTAAAAAGTCTTTACGCCTAGGTCATGGTGTTTGATGATTCGGGCAGTCATATTTTTCTGCATTGAGGGAAAAATAGAATTAAACGTCACGCAGCATTACTACACTGCATAGACAATAAATTATACTACAAAAATAGTTGCTGAAAAGTTTCGTCAAAATATGAAACAATAAACAGGAGTTTTCGATAAGCAGTTTGGAAGGGCACAGTCCACCTTGAGGACTATTGGATGGGTTGTAGCCGTTTTCACTCATCTTCAAAAGTATTAAGTAGTATTGAAGAGTTTTGGCTCTTTACTCTTGTAGAGAAACCAGAAGTTTCTCCAATCACTGGGCGTTGCATCCTCCTCAAGCGACTCGTTTTCATCTTCAGACGTCAGTCTCCCTGTAAAACGTGAAATGTGCTCTCCCCGTGATATTTACGGTATTCCGCGGCGTCACAAACGGGACGGCGTTCATCTTCAAGAGCTCGAGATGGCTTGTATGTCTGAAAGTAGCACGAGCTCCGTCAAAACAAGCTCGAGCTTCAATTTCCCAACACCGGAACCGATACAACATGAAATCGCGAAAGAACGGTCGGTCCCAGAGCTTTCCGAACGATCAAAAAACCAAAAGTTTCCCAAGAAAGCTGCTGGTAAAAAAAAGTTTTGGAAGCCGGGAAATCTAAGCGCCACAGTCTCTCCCGACGACGCGCTGCCTCCGACACCAAGACCTCAAGCACCACTTCAAAACACTTTTGTTTGTCCCGAGCCAAGTCCAAGTCCAACGATAAGTGTTCTACCAAGGGAAATGGATTTCTAATAAGATCCCTCATCTCTCATCAAGGAAAGTGGATTTCTAATACGGTCTCTTATCAAGGAAAGTGGATTTCTAATAAGATCCCTCATCTCTCATCAAGGAAAGTGGATTTCTAATACTGTCTCTTATCAAGGAAAGTGGATTTCTAATAAGATCCCTCTTCAAGGGAAGTAGATTTCTGTTAAGATCTCTTATCAAGGAAAGTGGATTCCTAATGCGATCTCTTATCAAGGAAAGTGGATTTCTAATGCGATCTCTTATCAAGGAAAGTGGGTTTCTAAGATGATCTCTCATCTCGATTTCTAATATGATTACTTACTGCTTTTAACTGCTCCAATATATACAAGCCCAACGAAAAGGCTTACATCAAAGAAAGTGGAGTCTTATCCACTGCTTTTAAATGTCTCAATAGCCGACCTTAGATACTTTCTGTGCAGGATGTTAATAGGAAAACTGCGGACGACACGGGTTATGATGCAAGGACTACAAATCCTGCTCAGATGCAAAACGGCCAACGTGACACCAGGAGATGGATACAATATCTTTCAGAGACTAATTTAATGTTGGGTAATAAGTAGAACGTACTCCTTCATATATAATCAATTCATGAAGATTTTGCTTTTCTTTCTATATGGTTTCGTTTTTCTTTTCCCGTTCTTTCATTGCAGTGTAAGGAACTAAATGTTGATAATTTAGTAGTTGAGCCAAAAAAGTTAAGTAACGGTTCGTGTAAGAACTAGGCAGCCTCCCATTGTTCTGCGGTATTTCACTTTTCCCACACCAGAATGTTAAAATTTCCATACTGAGAATACATCGACCAGTATACAACATAGTTTTCAAGTAAAAAGCAGTGAAACTCTATTTTAAAGCAATGTTTTTTGTGCAATGATAATTAAGCAAATCATAGAACTCCAGAACAAAAGCGAAGAAAATCTTTTGGTTTTCATGTTCCCCACACAAATTTTTCTTAAACTTTTAAACAGAAATGTTTCAACTAAAAAAGGAATATTAATGAATGAGTTAACTCGAAAATAAATACATCGGATTACTTATGAAAACATTGTCTATTTTTAAAATTTAAACAATCAGATCATCAGTTTGATGATATCGCAATTAACACCTTTCTGCATCCATTACCGTTGACTTATATTGACCTTCCTAGTTCTTACTCGATATTCCTAGCTAGCTCTTGCTTACGGACCGGGACTTAATTCCCATCTTTAGCTGGCTCTTTATTGGTCTTCTCAACAAGTTCTAAGTTGCCTTCAAAATAACTGCCCAGATGCCCACCTTTGTAAATCATCAAAATCTGCCCTCCATACACATACATTCCACAAACGGATAGCTCACCAAGAGACTAGAGTAGACTTTTTCGGTAATCGTTTCATCTACCAGGTTAAAATTAAGAAATATCCTTTCTTAAGTTTCGTTTTTAAATCATCTTTGCTGTAGCTATTTCATAAGACTTACAGCAGGGTTTGACACAAGATTAGAGAAGCTCCTTTAGTTTAATTTGAATTAAGTGTTCGTCTAATTGCATTTTCAGTTCTGAGGCACTTTTTTAAAACGTGCAATTTTTTTATTGATTTAGTGCTCGTGAAACTCAAGAGTTCGAGTTCACCTTTTATTTCATGGTTTTTGTAAGCTTGGTTGTTTAGATGAAAGGAAAAAATACCGTTTTTTTTATCAAAACATAAAAAGGAAAAAAGTTTTTTAGATAGAGGCGTCGTTAATCGAACAGGCAGTTTAATTTTTATAAAAAAATATGTCTTAGAGAAAACATTTCTTAAACAGAACCGGGGGCCTTTGATATGTTCTAACAAAACAAAACTACGTTTATTATTTTTTGTATAAAACAAAAAAAAGATTTGCTAAAAACTAGCTAGAAGAAAGAACTTGAATTACCTACTGATAGTTTAGAATTTTGGTGGTTACCAAACTATATACCAAAGTTAATAATTTCCACAGAGAGAGTTTAAATAGCAACTAAATATATACAGAAATAAAAATGAGTTACATGAAGAAACCATGTTGTCTCATTGATACCGTGAAGGGTCACATAAACCATTCACAGCCCGTGAATGTGGCTTTTATCACTAGTTTGGACATGGCTCGCACTACTGGAATTCCTGGAAAACTCCTGGAAAAACAGTTAATTTCAATGTACTTCTGGACACTCCTGGAATTTTGTGGAAAAGTTCTCAACTTTGTAACAAACGAAAACCTACTGAAGAATCTTGCTCGCGTTTGTACGTTTGGTATTTAAAGTAAGTTCTGGAATTTTTTCTTAGGATTTAGGTCAGTTTTGTCATCGCTTGCGCCTCGAAGGCTGAAGAACCTCGTGATTGTTTTGGCACCGTGGTTGGGGCTTTGAATGACTTCCCTGGAATACTCCTGGAAATTTGTTTTCTCCAATCACTGGGAACCATGTTTGAAGTTATATCTTGTAAACAGATAATACGCTGTTTCGTTTTTTAGAAAAGAATAAATTTCATAAGAATACCGAAGGCTAAAATTTTAAAGTTCTTAGAATATTTTGAAAATATCCCAGAGATTGAAATTAAAAAAAGAAAATTATTTCATTCATTGAAAGTATACTATAAAATGAAATGTTTTTACTTTTAAACTAAAACTTTAAATTTAATCCTCGAAACACTTTCGCAAGCAATAGTAAAGTCTTTAATCTTTAACGGAACATGTTGTTTATTTGCCTTACAAAATTTGTACGATTAAAATAATACAAGAATATGTTCGCCCTAAGATCGGCATAAAATACGGAAAATTCAACCTGGGCCGGAAGAACACCATTTTTATAATACAAAAAAGTAATTACAATATTCCACTGGATACAAACTAGTGCGGTACAATTCATGATAATAGCGACCTTTAGATCCGAGAACCAGGACCAGTTCCAGGACCAGTTTCAGCCGCGCGCGCACTGAATCTACAAACTTGTACTTGACCTGGCATTCGTCAAATGACAACGTTTAGATTGTTAACAACTACTGCGAGTACGAGTTTTTGAGGTTTCGTCTTGTTCACTCCGTGTAAACATGTTTTCAAAGAATAATACTCGTGCAGTAGCATGGACGACGCAACTATTGTTTCGCCGGCAGCAATTTAGAGAGCCACAACATATACTACTGATATAAAGATTAGCTAAATTTCTACCCCCTCGTCCTATTGACTGTTTTCTGCTACTTCCCCTTTTGTGACCGAGATAGCAGTTTGTTCGCTCTCCCCGTCCTTTATGGGATACTACACGCCTGAGGTACTCCAAATTAAAAAGCAAAAAAAAAAGCATTGCAAATTAAAAAAAGTACTTTTTCATTTAAGCGGCGCAACACAAATAAAAAAACTCAAAATTTAAAAAAAAGGATTTCTGTCGTATTCGATATTGATGTCATCATGCAGCTTCAGCTTAAGACTTTATAAGAATGAGAGAAAATAAGTTTGTTTATGGTTTTATGTGGATATATTTAGCGTTTTAATTATAGTGAAGAAAACAGCAGAGTTTAACTTACCGCGCGAATTGGAACGAGCACAAGCAAAGTTGTTCAACTGTCAATTGAGTACAGCAAAACAGACTTCATATTTTGAATTGTATAACAATTTTAACGGATTTCGTTGAGAATGGAAATAGCCAAATTGATAGCGCTGGGGAGCAAAAATGGTCAACGTTTTTTCGGAAGTATTAATTGTCGATTTCCGAATCCAGAGTGAAACGATGTTAAAACATTGTGCGACATGATTGGTCGACTGTCACTTGACCTGTCAAATCTTCATTTCAAGTGGTTCGGCCCTCTTGGCGGCAGGTGAGAAACGAGTGAAACTCACATGTGCAGGCTGTTTAAAACTTGTGAGCTTAATTTTTATGCTTCCAGTTGAGGTTCTGGTTTTAGTTCAAAGCCAAAGGATGTGATTTCCCAGGTGTTGATCAAG
>JAOBAT010090971.1:0-17583 GCA_026413305.1 Hydrozoanthus tunicans
GCGTTAGCCCTTCGTCAGCCAGAGCATATCGAGCGATATCGATAATTTGTTTATCACACAAAATTCAAAATAAAAAAGCGATAAGAAAACTCACCCTGCTTCCTCCATAGCGCGAACCATGTCCTCCCTTCGTCGTTCCAGCGAAACTATTTGTTCGGCTGGCTACTGTAGCTGTGACTGTGATTGATTTGTTGCAGTAGCAGCAACCCTACGGTCCTTTGGTTTTGGCCTTCCGCTTTTTTTAAATGACTATTGGATACCCTTTTACTCTTTTTCTCTTTTCCCATTGCTGATTTTAAAAGAGCTTTAAAAACTATGTCAAGCTATACTGCGGCTCCTTGCACAAATTGAACGGGTTATTTTTTTTGCACTTGGTGGGAAACTGTCGGGAAACTGTCACCGTAAGTGATTTTCATTGGATTGATGAACTTGAGGGTGGAGAAAGACAAACATGTCATGCGGAGTGTTTGGGGTGACGCCAAAACTTTTAGAAGCTTTTTTCTCGAAACTAACTTTTCGTCAAAACTGCAAGAAACTCGAGGTTCCAACTCGGGCAGTTTTTCTTCAATTGCTTTGAAATTTGGCAGTTTTACAGCTAAATAACTGAAGTTGAAAAAGGTGCCAGCATTTTTTGAAATGTTTAAAACTTTTCAAGTTATGGCAAAAAAATGCCGACGCTTTCGATTGCAAAAGTGTTATATCGGCATTTTGGTTGTAAAACACAAACAAAGCGGCCTTTCAAAAAATGCCGACACGTTTTTGGTTTTCAAAGAGTGTCAAATGTAAAAATGTAACAATTGGTGCCATCAAATGCACCACGCCCGAGTTGGAACTCCGGAAAAGAAACACAAAGGTCGGAAAACAAGGTGTTTGTTCTCTTTATTCATTTGAAATTACTGAATGAAAAGTAAACAGCGACGTAGAAAATTTAATAAGCTTTCCAATGATGTATAGGTTTATAGAGTTCCGTTGTGAAATAACAGAGATATAATGCATTTACCGAAAACACACCTCAAACTGAACAGTAACCTTAAACAAATGTTCTTGTGTACAGAACACAGATTTTTAAACTTAGCTGTGTTGCATCCATGTTTTGAAAATTTAGTTTTCAAGGATATTTGTGAATTTTTTAAATAATCATCTTTTTGGATTAAAAATGTAAATGCTGTCATCCGTGAACTCAAAATTTGAATAACCAAAGAAAATTTCCACGTCTAAGTGTGCTTTTTAACCATAAAAGGATTATGTAAATTTTGACCGAGCAGGCAGTGGACTGGTAACCTGTGACATTGCAGCAGTGCCCAGTTATGTTGTTTTTGTTTAAAAATTTTCATTTCTGTTGAAAAAATTAATGTCATAAAATTTTGTTTCAAACAATGTCAAGGGAATAATCAACTGCCTAAAGTTATAACAATGTGACTATTGTAGCCAGAGTTGAATTTTTTGAGATAAAAAAGATTTTCTCTGCTTCATGCATTGTGCTACATCATATGCCTCCTGCAACATCATCACTGCGTGCTTCAAGTCTGAAAAATGTAACAGGAATGGCGATAAAAGGTTTTATTTTCAAAAAGTACTATAAAATAATAATTATTAAAGGGTTCCACTTTTCATCTGGAACTTAAAAATTAAAATAAGCTTTATAGGTACTTTAAGTCATAAACAGTGGTGTGATTTTATACTAAAAATAAAGCAACTGTTCAAACAAGGTTGTGGAAAAGCACAGCAGAATATTACAAGGTCAGGGATTTTAAGAGCAGTGATGAACTTAAAAAATATGTAGCTCCACCCTTGCCAAAAAACATTGAGCTGATAGCACAATGGTTATTGTTTTTGTGCGAAGGTGACTGGAGAAGCAACTGAGAAACAGATTATTGCAGCATTGAGAAGATATCCCACTAGATCCTCATACATGACAGAAGTTCTTCGGAGGTTGTTTCACCTCAGCAAAAGCTGGACAGAAAAGAAAATCCATGTGCTGCAGGTATTTGTTTTCAGTGGTTGCAGTGTGGGAAATATTGAAATAAACATATGTTTGTCATTTGTTGCAGCTCACAGGTCACAGGTCACAGGTCACAGAAAACATTGATTAGATATACCAGTTGTACCTTTACCAAATGCACAATAATTTTATTCCAACTGTGCCTGTACCAATCAAAGCTACACAACAGTTACTGTGACTGTACCAAATATCTATCTGATCAATACTGTACCAACTGTACCTATAACAATCTTTTTTACTATACTCCATACCAACCATGACTATACCATCTGTTACTGTACCAACCATAACTATACCAACTGGTCCTGCACCAATCTTGACTATACCAACTGCTACTCTACCAACCATGACTTTACCAAATGCAACTATGCCAACCATGCCTGTACTAGCTACAACTATACAAACCATGACTGTACCAACCATGACTATACTAATGCGACTATACCAACCATGGCTGTACCAACTGCTACTGTACCAACTGTAATTATACCTACTGCGACTGTACCATGACTAAGCCAACTGGGATTATACCAACCATGACTATACCAACAATGCCTACACCAATCTTGACTATATACAAATCATAACTATACCAACTGTGACTGTACCAATCATGACACTAAAATACAAAATACAATGTTAACTGTACCAATCTTACTATACCAACTGCAACTGTACCAATCATGACTATACCAACTGTGACTGTACCAACCATAATTACACATCCATGACTGTATTGTCTATAGCTATCCGATCAATACTGTACCGACTGTGCCTACACCAATGTTGACTATACAAGCCATAAATATACCAACTGCGACTGTACCAACCATGACTATACCAACAGGACTATACCAACCATGACTGTACCAACTGCTACTGTACCAACCATAACTATCCCAACAGTACCTACACCAATCTTGACCATACCAACCATAACTGTACCTACTGCGACTGTACCATGACTAAGCCAACTGCCACTATACCAACCATGACTATACCAACTGCCACTATACCAACCATGACTCTGCAAACAGTGCCTACACCAATCTTGACTATATACAAACCATAACTATTCCAACTGTGACTGTACCAATCAGACACTATATTACCAAATACAACTGTACCAATCTGACTATACCAACTGCAACTGTACCAATCACGACTATACCAACTATGACTGTATCAACCATGATTACACATCCGTGACTGTATTGTCTCTCCGATCAATACTGTACCAACTGTGCCTACACCAATCTTGACTATACAGGCCATAATTATACCTACTGCGACTGTGCCAACCATGACTTTTCCAACCATGGCTATACCAATGCGACTATACCAACCATGACTGTACCAACTGATACTGTACCAACCATAACTATACCAACAGTGCCTACACCAATCTTGACCATACCAACCATAACTGTACCTACTGCGACTGTACCATGACTAAACCAACTGCGACTTTACCAACAGTGCCTACACCAATCTTGACTAAATACAAACCATAACTATACCAACTATGACTTTACCAACCATAAGTACACATCTGTGACTGTATTGTCTATCCAATCAATACAGTACCAGCTGTGCCTACACCAATCTTGACTATATACCAATTTTAATTTACTGACTGTGACTATACCAGCCATGACTATACCAACTGCTATTGTACCAACCATAATTATACCAACTGTGCCTACACCATATTTGACTATATACCAACCTTAATATACCAACTGCGACTATACCAATCTTAACTATACCAGCTGTGACTGTACCAAGCATAACGCTACCAACTGCGCCTACACAAATTTTGACTATGTACCAACCTTAATATACCAACTGCAACTATACCAATCTTAACTATACCAACTGCGACTGTACCAACCATGACTATACCAACTACTGTTGTACCAACCATAATTATACCAACTGTGCCTACACCAATCTTGATTATATACCAACCATAACTATACCAACTGTGACTGTACCCACTGCAATTGTACCAACCATGACTATAGGTACGCATTTGCGACTGTACTAACCATGACTATATACCAACTATATGAAGTGTTTAGATTATGTATGGGGCGGCTGCAAGGGAAGCTAAGCTTTTATAAGGTTAATACCAACAAGTTTATACAAGAATGCAAGTAAATATCAAATAAATTTATGCAGCTTGTAATCCTACCAATGGAGAACCATCCAAAAGACCTGAGAGTGCAAATGGCTGCTACGTGAGTATTAATTTGTGGAGTTTTTATTTTATAAAGTGTGCTAACTTTTACTCCTTTTGTGTAATTACGTGAGGGTTAGAAAAAAATTGTGTCGACTGCCAAGCTAAAAGCTTTATCCTTTCATGAGCCAAGTGGCTCATAGGGCCGGCGCTTATCTCCGGTTTCTGTAGTGTTAAGTTGATGAGAGTTTTAACTCTCCCTGGACAGGACATTATTCTATTGCAGGTTAGCCCCCAGCAGAACTGGTACCCATTTATACCAAGCTGAGTCGACTGAAACAAAGTCAGGTAAAGTGTCTTGCTCAAGGACACAACACAGTGGTCTGACCAGGGCTCAAACTTGCGACCCAAGGACTAAGAATCAAACGCACTAACTGCTCAGCCACTGCACTGCCGACTGCTAAAGTTAGAAAGTATCTGCCGGTCTGTGTGAAACTTTGAACATGAAGTTGGACCATTTGAGTATGTTTGTTTTCAGAATCAAAATGAGGGTGGCAGGGTTCACATAGTCATGAAAAGTCATGTAGTTTTTTTCTTAAATTTTTGTTTTTGGTTTACAAATAAAATCTTATTATTAATTTACAAGTCAAGTTTCTAGGACCAATAACCAAATCCTGCGCACCGATTGACCAAATTGGTCCAATAACTTCCAGCCCATACAGTATAATTCTTTATTTGACCCTAGTAAAAAATATACAGTAGCTGAAAATTACAATTTTTTTCCATGTTAAGGGGGCATCCAAAAAAAACATTAGGGCTTGTCTAAGTTGGATGACCTTACAGGACCGTACAGGACCAGTCCCTTGAGTTATTGGGCTGTTTTCTCACTAACATGAGTGCATAAAAATGTTTTAATTGTTTGTTCTGTTTAACTGAAGCCATGTAGTAAAAATCTTTATAACCTCGTTTGTTCAGTCTAATCCGGGAAAATATCTGCCCTATGTCTTTCGCACAGACCTCGCTATGCTTTGTCTGTACAGCGAAAGACCTCAGGCAAATATATTCCCGGATAGACCTCCCACTCGGTTACTAAGACAAGTATTTATTTAGCCCAAATGTGCTGAGAAAACGTTGATATCTCACAATGAACCTCAAGCAGTCCCTTTTTGTCCCCGTTAGTTTGTCAAAGATCATGTCTGCCATCTTGATTTAGCATTTTCTACAAACTAAAGAGGAAAAAAGGGAGAATGCTCGTAGTGTATGGTATCACACGCACTTGGCACATTTGGCACTTAAAGCTGAACAAAAGTATGAGTAACCCGTTCTGTTGAAGTGGATCCCCTGGTTTCTTGACATTTCTGAATCGTGGAAAAAGGCGTTTTGTTATAGAAAAGTTGTGTTTCATTCCTCATGGTCAGTGTGAAGCCTGGATGGGCTTTTTTGTGTTTGAGCGCAGAGCCCCAAAGCGAGTTTGAAGACGTTTATAAATACCCTTTTAACATAGAGGGCAAAATTACTTCGAGCTGATTGGATAGAAGCGGGGGCATTTTTTCTTAATTCAGGGCAAAATTACTTAACGCTGATTGGTCGCTGGTGTACTTCCACAAATTTCCAAAGATTTTCCGAAAATTTTTAAGTCTCAAAAATGCCTTAGCAAAATTTTCCGAAGATCTTTGAAAATTTCCCAAGAATTCCAAACGTTTCTGAATACCTCCGAAGATTTTCCGAATTTTTTTAAAAATCTTCAAAATGCCTTAGAATCGATTTCAAACCTCTTCCGAAGATTTCCAGATGTTTTCAGAGGCTGTAAAGCTACATCTTCAGCAATTTTTGAAGAATTTTGGGATAAATGAGCCTCGTGTGGTATCGTGGAAAACAAAGAATTTTTCCCTCGATGTCATAAACATGTAATCGCTTAGTTCCTCATAAAATTTACGATCAATATCACTTAAGTTCGAAGCGACTCGGGCAACTTTGGAAAAATTTGAAAACACTCAGGCAATTAAGCCTTGGCCTTTTTGCATGATGACGTCAAAAGTGCATCAAAATGGGGCTTGGTGGTGAAATTCTGCGTGAGATTGCGGGAGTTTGGGAACTAGTTTGACTGCTTTTCTTGTTCAACAGTTCATTATGTCTGTTTATGTTTATTCATAGAAATGTTTGTTACGCTGTTCATAGCGAGTTAGTATCACCACCATGCCTCGTTTTAGTTCAAGAAAACGCTATTGTTTTGTAATCATGCATAAGGTATAATAGATTTTATACCGAGCGATTACTTATACAAATTTATACTCCTGGGTCCGGTTGTACGAAGCCTGGATAAGCTATCCACTGGATAAAAGCTAATGGTCGTCACTAATAAATCAAAGATTGTTTGACTCTTTGTCGATTTCTCTATCTCAGGTTGTTAAGTGAGTGGAACTCCTAAAGTTATGGTTTAAATGGTGTCAAATAACTTTCATTATAGTTTTTACTGCATGAAATAGAAAGCAGTTATCCGGCGGATAGCTTATCCAGGCTTCGTGCAACCGGCCTAGATGTCATTATATCAGGGACCTCTTTGACCCTTTCACCAGGTTGTATTGGTAAATTCTCCCAACTAGAGCCCATACTTAGCATAGAACAAGTTTGGGAGAATTTTACTTTTGATCTAAAGTAGTTTGTTTTGTTTGATCAATTTACAATAGCTCGGCACAAAAAGCTTGTTTTGTGTGTGTTATGTAAGAATAAGTTAAATGGTGATAACTGACTGGGACTGAAAAGGTCGAGCAGCCTAAGTTGTACCTTTGTACACGTCAGGTTCATTTGTAATAGATGTATTTCCCTATTACTGTACAGGGCCTGCATTTTCAACCTCACTAGACTGGGAGAGGGAGTTGTTCACGTCACAATGCTAAGGTAAAGGAGTTCAACTTAATGATCGATCTGTCGGTTTCTTATCGGAGGCACAGTGTACGAGATTTTTCCGGTTTAGGTTAAAACCAGTGGCTTTTAGTAGACGATTAGAATGATTTTTACCTGTTACGGTAATTATGCATCGTACCATTGATATTTTACCTGTAAGCTCACCAAATTCCAGGAAGTATATAACACTTATTTAAATTGAGGTGGTTAGTGGCAGAATATCTTTTGAGTGCCGAAGGCGCGAGGTAGATATTCATTAAGCCACTATCAAACCAAATTGAAATAGATTAAGTGTTTTAATATATACCAGCAAGGCAACTGTTCCTTTCAAGAAAACGAAAGATTTTAAAGAAAAATAAAACACTTTTACTTCTTGAATCACCTAGCGTGGCGAGACTCATGCGTGTGAGCAGCCTAACAAATGTAACAAACGTGTTTTGGCAGTTTGTCAACTAGACAGTGTCGTAAATGGCGTAAAACAGTGAAACTCTTTAGGCTGTTTCAAATTTCTTGTGTTTTCAGAGCAAACTTTTTCTGTATCGTGATCCCAAACGGACGCGAAGCGACTACTTTCGTCCCCCATTTTTGTTTGGTGTCTTTATCTACTATTTCGGAGGTAAATATTGTCTCATAGCTACTATTTCTAAACCAATCAAATCGCGCGTACCCGAGCTGGTTTATACTAGTTATGTTTAGTTATCATCCATGGGAAGAAAAGACTTCTTTACTTGTTGATTCTCAATGTATGCTCTTGACTTTAATTGCAGTAAAGTTGCAAATCTAACACTGACTGCAATGAAAAACTTTCCTGGAAAACACGAGGTATGACAAAATAGGTAGCGAGCAGATAACTGTCTGTCTTCCTCTAATTATCTATCCACAGGGCCCAAAGTTTACGACCAACTGATCGCACACACGACTTTATTGTGCATCTGAAAAATCATGATTGATTGCACCCGTGTGCCTAAAAAGCTGAAGCTCAGTGCTACCGAATTTAAAGTTACTCCTTGCTTACTTGACTGCCCTTATTTTAGAGGTTTGAAATGAAACAGCTGTGTTACAAGTGTAAAAATATGTGGATTTAACACAAGGACCAAAACAAAAAAATGCACCACAGTTTGAAACTACTACGTTCAGTGAGAGTCTGAAAGAAACAAACACAGGATTAAAACAATATAAAGGTCACTTACTTGTTGATTTACAACTAATTATCAATGTCTGAAATTTCTTTGACTTTTTGCTCTCAGAACCCTAAGCTATGTTTCTAAAATTTTGGCAGTGCGCGTAGAAATTTAGTACCGGTATCACCCGTGCACCCAAAACCAAAACTAAACTTTGAGCCCTGATCCATCTCTATCTTCCCATCCGTCCGTTTGTCTATCTATCTGTCTGTCTGTCTGTCTGTCTGTCTACCTGTCTGTCTGTCTGTCTGTCTGTCTATTTGTCTATGTATAAGATGTAATTAAGGTCGCCGTTGTTACCGATCTATAGTTTTGGCATAATTATGATATATGAACGGCGAGATAACCATTACGAAGCTAATCATTAACAAATACTTTTGCTTGATGTTTGCTTTGAAGCTGCTTAGAAACTGTTTATTGATTCTGGACTCTCCGCGAATGTTCAGGGAGGCGGTAAGAAAATTATTTCAAGTTTTAGATTAAGAATGTGCTGTGCTCTTCTGTACCTGTAGAATTGTTATTGCGCTTATACAGGTGTACGACTTTTGTAACGTACAGTTTCCATTTGGTTTATGGAATCACAGTTTTAATTGTCAGCAATTTCTTCAAACACACAGCTAAGAACACTGGCTAGAGACATTACTAGTGATGTCGATATTCTAGTTAAAAACGTTGTGTGTTAAGTGTAAAAAACTCGATATCATTTTGAAGAAAGAGTTTCTTGATAGAGCAAAAATTGTTTTCTGTAGTTCATTTTTGTTCCAGATGCAGCCTTCATTGTGGCTTTGTGTTATTATTATCACTGTGAATTAACTTAACAATTCATTTGCCTCTGTCTTACTATAACAGAAATTTGATCGTTACCTTGCCTCGTCGCTTGCAATGGATGTTCTCTGTACCTTTTCCAATGATCTCAATGTGACTAGGTTGGCAACCAAAATAACTGCAGTGCTGTCCTCACGAGTAAGTATTTTTGTTAATTTTTTGGATGCTCTCTGCACTTTTCAAAGAACTCAATGTTACTGTATTAGTAGCTAATGAACAACTGTCATCACGTGTAAGTTCCGTTTTTCCGCATAGTCTTCACTTTAGATGCTCTCTGAACCTCTCATAAATTAAACGTGACTAGATTAATAGCTAATAAAGAACTGCAACGCTGTCGTTATGTGTAAGTTCCTTACATCCATCTAGTTTTCATTTTAGATGCTCTCTGAACCTCTCATAAACTAAACGTGATTAGATTAGTAGCTAATAAAGAACTGCAACGCTGTCGTTATGTGTAAGTTCCATACATCCATCTAGTTTTCATTTTAGATGCTCTCTGAACCTCTCAGAAACTAAACGTGACTAGATTAGTAGCTTATAATGAATTGAATTGCTATCATCACAGGTAAGACCCCTTCATCCACCTAGTTTTCACTTTAGATGCTCTCTGCATTTCTCAGGAACTAAACGTGGCTAGATTAGTAACTAATGGATAACTGCAACGCTGTCATCCTGTGTAAGTTCCGTTTATCCACCTAGATTTAACATTAGGTGCTCTCTACGCCTCTCAGAAACTCAACCGTAACTAGATTAGTAGCTAATAAAGAACTGCAATGCAGCCATCACAGGTAAGTTCCATTTATTCACCTAGTTTTCATTTTAGATGCTCTCTTCACCTCTCAGAAACTAAACATGACTAGACAAGTAGCTATAAAGAACTCCAATACTGTAGTCACGTGTAAGTTCCGTTTATCCACCTAGATTTTTCATTAGATGCTTTCCGCACCTCAGAAACTAAATGTGACTAGATCAATAGGTATAAAGAACAGCAACGCTGTCATCATGTTTAAGCTCCGTTCGTCCGTCTAGATTTTACTTCAGATAATTTCTGCTTTACTCTTAATCTTAATGTGACTAGATTCGTAGGTAATAAAAAACGATATTGCTGTCGTCACGAATAGGTACGATCTTACTTATGAACAAGGCTTCGAGAAAAGGTAATTTTTGCTCGTGGATAAGGTTATCGATTCATGCACTCTTTGATCAACAGAATATTGAGCCGTAGAATCTTTTAACTGAGATGAAGGATTGTTATCAAATGCTATAGTATCGAAGTACGATCGTAACGATTTTTCCATTTGCATTGCTAGATCTCCTCTTCAGAGACGGTGGCTCTTGGAACAGAGAAGTATTTTGAGGTGAATACATGCATTGTTTCCGTCAATGGAGAGTTTTTGCCCAAAGAACCCCCAAATCTAAAAGGGACTTAATTATTTTTCTCATAACCAAGGAAAATGTCGAGGTGATAATGGAACATTTTGTAAATAAGATTTTTATTTGGGGCTTTCTTTCGCTATCGTTTTCTTGACGCTTTCTTCTGTGCTGGAGTTTCGTTCTTGATAACCCTATTAAAGTAATCTTTTGAGATGTAGAATAAGATTCTTTTGCTTCTTTCAAGTCATTAACTCCCACTTAACATCTGTAGCTGTTGATCAAGTTAAATAAAAACATGAATTCTGCATGTGGCGCTTTATATTTTAATTTTTCTAATGGGCAAACTTTACATTGGTGCTTATAGAGATTACTGAAAACAATCAGAGAAAAGCTGGAACATAAGCAGGTAAAGTTACAGTTGACGTTTTATTATTTTCTAACAGAAATGGCACAACGCATGTTTAGAATTCGAAAGTGTTTTTTGTCTTGGTAGTTCTGCTTTAGGTAGCTATATTAGCTCTCACAAACATGTTGCCATTCAAGTTTAAGAACTAACCTTCTTTTACAAAGCTATCAGTTAAGGAGAAAGTAGGTTTTCATTTATTTGGTACAGGAACCTCTTCGCAAATTTAAGGCCTTAAAAAGGTCCTCAGTGTGTCAAAATTGATCCCTGAGCTGTCACAAACATGTTACCACACAAGTTTAAGAAAAAATAAACTTCTCTTACGAAGCTAGCAGTAAAGTAGAAAGTTATATTTTTACTTATTTGGTACAGGAGTCTCTTTTCAAATATAAGCCTTTAGAAAGGTCCTCAGTGTGGTAAAATCCATCCCTGAGGTCTTAAAAGGCATTAGATTGAAAAAATGAAAACGATTTGATCAAGAGCAGTCGCTTATCCATATATTCTTGGGATACTCAACTGAGTTTTGTGCTCTTCAATCGAATGAACTCATTACGTGTTGTTTGATTATTCCTGTCTGCTGAACCTGAGAAGCCTGGGTACGATTTCCAAGTCACGTGACCACGGATAGGGTCTGAAATTTTATTATTGAAGGCATTGAAAAGTCTTAATACTTGAGGTCTAAGGTTTGATAATTCCTGAGTTGCAGGAACCCAGTGATAAAAAATGCTTCAATATAGAAATCGCTTTATTATGGTCGTTCCTTCCTGTACAAGTACACTGTAATGGTTTCATTCTTCTGCTGATGTTACTGTGGTTCCTTCTGTTAGGTTGACACAATACTAAGCTTCACTCTCAGCACCCTTTGGAACTTCACGGGTAAGTGTATGTTCAGTAAGTTCAAGAACTAGGAGTAGGAGGAGAATCCGGCGTGGCTCAGTGGTTAGGGTGCCGGATTTGCTCGCGGTTGTCCCGGGTTCAATCAAACCCCACTCTGATCACTGACGGGATTTGGCTTCGGTGATCCCAGAGTCAATATCACCACACTTGTATGATAGGATAGATAGATAGATAGATAGATGGTTTATTTAAAATTACATCGCAGCCCGAAGGCTAAATTAAGTAACTTTTACAAAATATAGATTGTCTATGATAACCTATGGTAACTACAATTGTTGATAAATCTATGTTGAAACATCTTAATAGTAAAAAGATTAAAATTTGTGAAACTTCTTCATCCTTATACTAAAAAACAAGAAATAATCTATGACTTTTGAGAAGATGCGTTGAATTGCCGAGACATAGCAAGTATGAACGTATTATTTGCCCTGTTGGTGTGAGCACGCGGTAAAAAAAAGGCACGATTGTTTCGAAAATTGTATCTAGCAGTGTTTTTCTGTGGCAATAAACCATGTAGCTTGTGGTTTGGGTCGGTTACTATGGCGTCAAACAGTTTACTACATAGCTGACATAGTTGTTCCTAAAACTTCGCAGGCTTTGTTGTAGCTCTTGTTGGGCAAAATTATTGATAGTGCCCTTTTCTCGACACATATGAGCTCATTCTTAAAGTACTGATAGCCGACTTATCTGCCTCCAGCCAGTTTATTAAAGGTAGTTTTGTTTGTTTAGTGGTTATTGACATGCAATTGGGGCTATGCCCTGTATCTATTATCTCTATCCCTGCCACTGTGGCAAAACAGGTTTACTACGAAAGACCTGGACGTGTACCTATGTGTGTAGGGGCGTTAGGAAGGGTGATATTAAAGGAATATTTGGTAATCAGGCCTGAAGATTTCACGGAAACGATCGTTTCCGATTACGTGTCGGTTACGTGCTGGCAAAATGACTGAACCGAAAAATGGTTTCCGATGGCGATATGAACAAAATCAGTTGAAAAAAATTGTAAAAATGGCTATAAACTGTTGTTTTGTGTCGTTGTTTTTTAAATTCCTATAAATTTAATGGTTGTTTAGAACCCTCAAAGATTCAAAGAACTGCAATCTGCGGGAATATAATGTATTTTACATTTTGTCATAGATGGAGGCGTAATGTTTGCTTACCAGAAATACATTTATTATAAAATTCCAACCCTGCTTTTTTATAGTCTTCTTTATAAAAAAAAACTTTTCCATGATCAAAATTTACAGAACCGAAAAGTGGTTTCCGACTGTTTCCCATGAATCAAATGCACGGAACCGAAAACTGGTTTCCAACAATTTCTGAAATCTCCAGGCCTGGTAATGATCCCCCTTGCAAAAAATGGGAGTTCTGGAAATGCCAGTAGAACAGGCTTTGTTCCCATGGATCTGATGTTGACATAATTTAGAAAATCTTTTCCGTAGAAGCAAATAAGTAACAGAAAATCTCCCGTTAAAAGCAAATAGTTTTAATCCTAACTGAGAAAAGTGAGATTGAAAGTGCCTCTCTTGAAGAGGTATGATTTGAGTTCTTCGACGCGTTCGCTGCACACAAGGAAAACATAGTTGGTATTTTTGAAAGACGATGACGTATGTATGTAGTGAAATGTTAATAATTCTCCATACATTTGAGTCAAATGTTTTATTTTAATATATTGGTGAAATTTGTTCTATCAGATGAGGCCCCGAGCTCATGCGAGACGTTTGTGAAACTGAAAGGACTTGACACCGTTGTTCAAGTTTTAAAGGTTCGTCTAGTAATGAACAACACAGTGCTGTGCTGAATATTGTTTTTGTCTCGAGTGATTCTCTTTTATATTCTTTGTTGTAGTGCTTGACAGGAAGAACAAATTCTTTGCCTTAATTTGGAAAACTTTAATTGTGGAAGGCTAAACCAATTTTGTTATAAAGGGAAATTTTGAAAATGCACAAAATTGTAACCAGTTTTCTTCACAATACTATGTTTCAACTATTGAAATAATGTTATCAATAGAAGAAACACTGTACCAAGCAGATATGGAAAGGTTGCCGCAGGTTGAACTCAAAAGATCTGGGGGCGTCCCAGGCTGCACTAAACAATCAATATGGCATCCCTTGCGGCTGCTATTCAGTTCATAAGGTGCCACTGGCTGCCACTATAGTAGATGTGGCGCCCGTTGCGGCCGCTATTCAGTCCATAAGGTGCAACTGGCTGCCACTATAGTCGATGTGGCGCCCCTTACAGCCGCTAAACAGTCCATAAAGTGCCACTGGCTGCCACTATAGTCGATGTGGCGCCCCTTGTGGCCGCTAAACAGTCCATAAGGTGCCACTGGCTGCCACTATAGTCGATGTGGCGCCCCTTGCGGCCGCTAATCAGTCCATAAAGTGCCATTGGCTGCCACTATAGTCGATGTGGCGCCCCTTGCGGCCGCTTTTCAGTCCATGAGATGCCATTGGCTGCCACTATACAGTCCATGTGGCGCCCCTTGCGGCCGCTATTCAGTCCATAAGGTGCCACTGGCTGCCACTATACAGTCAATGTGGCATCCCTTGCGGCCGCTATTCAGCCCATAAGGTGCCACTGGCTGTCACTATACAGTCCATGTGGCACCAGTTGCGGCCGCTTTTCAGTCCATAAGGTGCCACTGGCTGCCACTATAGTCGGTGTGGCGCCTCTTGCGGCCGCTATTCAGTTCATAAGGCTTCTCAGGCTGCGACTGTAGTCGATGTAGCGCCCCTTGCAGCCGATATTCAGTTCTTGAGCCGTCTCTGGCTGCCACTATACAGTCAATGTGGCACCCCCTTGCGGCCGCTGTTCAGCCCATAATGTGCCACTAGCTGCCACTATACAATCCATGTGGCGCCCCTTGCGGCCACTATTCAGTTCGTAAGGTGCCACTGGCTGCAACTATAGTCGATGTGGCGCCCCTTGCGGCCGCTATTCAGTCCATAAGGTGCCACTGGCTGCCACTATAGTCGATGTGGCGCCCCTTGCGGCCGCTATTCAGTCCATAAGGTGCCACTGGCTGCCACTATAGTCGAAGTGGCGCCCCTTGCGGCCGCTATTCATCCATAAGGTGCCACTGGCTGCCACTATACAGTCCATGTGGCACCCTTTGCGGCCGCTATTCAGTCCATAAGGTGCCACTGGCTGCCACTACAAATACAATGTGGCGCACCTTGCGGCCGCTATTCATTTCATAAGGCGTCTCTGGCTGCCACTATACAGTCAATGCGGTGCCCCTTGCGGCCGCTATTCAGTTCATAAGGCGGCTCTGCTGCGGCTACACAGTCCATGCTTCGCCACATTCAGAAGATTAAACCAAGAGCTTAATGTCCCTGTCGAAGGACTATCCAAAACGAAAACTTGTGAACGTTAAGCAATCCGATATACAATTAAAGTATGAGAGACTAGATTTTGGTTTCGGACTTTTTAAACAAGTTAAACTAGATTTACTAGATTTACTTGTTTTGGTTTGTCCAGTATTGGTTTTCTACTATTCACTTAACTCTTTTTAAAACGTTAACTTAATAGACGTTTCCGTCACAAGATGACCTCAGCAAGAAAGTGCTTGGAACAATGGTAAGTAAAGAGTCTTAGATTTCATTTTAGCAGGTTATTTAAGGCTTTTTCTTTTATTCCAGTTGGGCCCCGTTAATACAGTTGTCTACGGGCCAGACAAAGTTTGACCGTAACGGGGGGCCAAATGGAAGTAACGAGGTTTTTTTATAGAAAAAAGTAAGGCTATCCGACCGGCGGACCAAACAAAAAATGACTGTTATTACGAGGGGGCCGTGTTAATGAGATGACCGTAAGGCGGGGTTCGTTTTCTGTTGATTGATGCCAGCATGCTTTAGCTAAGTTTGCTGTTGGTCTTCAGGCTTTAAGAGGCTTTCTCGTTCAATCCTAGGCACATCTTGTACATGGTTTGTGTCAATACAGGTTGTCACTGACCATCGGTAACAGATACCATGACTGAATTAGTTTGTGGGCGCTCAAAAATCCCTGCTACTTATGAGATTCCTTGAAGCATGTTCTTGTTAACATTTTTTGTTACATTGCTACGATTGTTCTAATTGTTTCTACCATCAAACTACATTATCAATGTCATTCAGCGACGCTATAGATCTTGTTGAAGAATTGCCCAAACATGGTAACGACTGGGAAACAGTGCATTTAAAATTGTATATATCGGATTCATGGAACTTAGTTTGTTAGAAAGTTTATTATAAGTTTTCAACTATGCAAACTGCCAAAGTTGTGACACCAAAGTCCGGAATCCATTGGGATTAACTATAAAACAATAAATATTTCATGAAATATAAGATCAGTGATTCTAAAAGTTGGATTAATTAACTAAAATATATCTTTAATTTCAAAAGATTTTCAAATATGCAAATTACCAAAGTTGTGACGTAATAGGTTGAACTCATAAATTTAATTGAAAGATCACAAAATAACATTTTTCTTGAATTACAAGACAAATGATCCTGAAACTTTACACAGTTGCTTAACTACAACACAAAGACATGTTTTAGAGATAACTGATAATTTGAAATTTATCCCATTGAGATCCCCTAGTACGTCGACACTTTGGTAGTTTGTATTTTTGGAAAAATCCAATATCTCAGCAACCAAAAGAGTTATCTTAAACGACATTTTTCTTCTTTTCAAAACCTTTCTAACAAACTAAACTCCATGATTCGGATTTCAGACAAAGTGGAAGGGAAATTAAAATCAGGTCCTAGATGTTTCAATAATGTGATTCATTCTATTTTCAGAACAACGTTGCAGAAGTACAACATTTGAGGCATTTTCTTATCACAGACGAGCTCATCCCACTGTTGAGGTAAGGCTAGGAAGTTAAAGATTCGACGACGCCAACACCGACAATGACGGCAGAAAATAATAGTGAACACAAAGGCTGCACGTTGAAGTGCACCGTGCGGGCCACGTGCACGCTGTCGTTCTAAAATTACAACGTAAAAAGCTTAATTTTGAAGATTTTACGGCTACGGGAACGACCTAGAGAAAGTTTTGTTAATCTTAATTTACCTAAAACGTTTTTTCAGTTCATAAAGCGTTACCCGATCAAAACAGAAAGCAGTCGAGCCATAGTTGATCAAAAAGGGAAAGTATGAAGTGTGTTTTTTTGTGAACCGTCGTCGTCGATGTTGCCGTCCTTGTATCTTGAGCGCTGTTTTGGCGCCCTACAATCGGGCCAATTTAATTAAGACTTTTTAAAGTTATTATATTGAAAAATTTCACGGCAGAATCCCCCCCCCCCAACTCTCCCCATACAATGTTGCTTTTAATTCACCAAAACCTGAAGACAGTAACTGGACCAACATTGAGACGGGGGGAGGGGGGCAGGTTAGTTTTTAAGTCCAATCAAAATTCTCTATTAGTTATTTTAATTACTTAAAAGTCTCAAGGTATTTTGGCCGGGATTGTAGGTTGACCCCCCTCCATCTATAGACAGTGACTTAAATCGTTCGTTTGCATAGCAATTGCCGGTTTTCACGTGACGTTGAAACGGCCATGTTGGTGTCTATCAAGAATTTTTGTCTAGGGCACCAGCATGGCTTCCTCTTTTGTCATTGGCGTCTCTAGGGAGTGTGTGAAACCCAAGACTTACCAGTACAAATATATTTTGTTAAAGTCCCTACCAAGTTTAGTTTTTTACTTTTTGGGTTAAAGCTTTTGTCATCTGTGAACTTAAAAATCGAAAAACCAATGAAAATTTCCACGTCTAAGTATGCTTTTTAATCAAAAAGAGATCGGAATGTAAGTTTTGACCGAGCAGGCCGGGGAC
>JAOBAT010090982.1:0-17583 GCA_026413305.1 Hydrozoanthus tunicans
ATTCCTCCACACCCCCCCCCCCCCCCCCCACCCAAAAAAAAAAAAAAACTAACAACGCACATGTATCCATCAACAGTTTCAACATTTCGCCGCCGTCCAGTGCAATTTTCAAGAGTGATTATGAATTCAAAACTCAAAATTCTAACTAGAGTATCCCAAGATAATTGTGAGAACTCTGTGAAGACTCTGTTAAATCAACAGCGTTTTGTTAACTACGTCAACAACACAATTATCTTGGAGCACTCTAATTTGAATTTTGAATTTATAATCATTCTTGAAAATGGTGATGGACGGCGTCGAAAGGTCGAATTTCGTTAGTTTATGATATATAATACAAACCAAGCTACTTTGATCAAGATATCATGACTATCACTTTTATCAATAATTATTATAAGTTAAGCTAGTGTCATGTAAAGAGTTCGCATGTCCGCACGGAACTCCGAACAGCTTCAAGCATCGGTGCCCTAGTTTTCTCTATTTTAATAATTAACGATCTAATCAGAGTTGAAAGTAATTTTAATAGTTGTACATAAAAGTAAATGTGGTCGAGTCCCACATCGCAAAAACATAAATATTATTTTCTAGGTAAAAGTAGGGATTATTATTCAGTAAAAAATTTAGTAAAAAATGTTTAAAACTTTAAATACAACAAACGTTATGTTCACCGCGGCATCCTTTACAAAAAGCCAGTTTCCGGTCATGCCTCGGTCTATTTTTTGCAACAATGTTCCGGGACATTACGGATTCTATTGACTGACACGGCACATCCGGAGTTTCTATGTGAGTTGATTTATGATTGGCCAGCGCGACTAAGAGGCTCTTCCTTGCTTACGGGTAAACTGTCTCGGTAGTCTTTAACTGAAGTAGTCCTTCAGAAATCAAGTCTTTCGAGGGGGTTGTTGTTGAGTACAATATCACAATAATAACGAAAGGAAGTGACTTGCAAGGCTTTTTTTGAATTTCTCTTATCCCGACGGACCAACGATTCTCCCTAAAACAGTGAAAAAAAAATTGAAATTGTTTTAACTGTTAAGCCTTGCAAACGTATGTCTTGCTTGACCTGGGGTTGAGAAAATATGATTGCATGGACAGATTTCTTTAGCGGGGATACTGAACCAAATATAAACATAAGTGGAGAGCTCTTTCAACCTTGATGAGTTTCGGTCATACGCAGACAATAAGTGTTAATTACACAGGCCAAAAAACAAACCTGTATTTAGTCTCTTGAAAATGGTAATAAGCTACACATGTGACAAGTCCAATAACTAATTATCGTTTTGAGAAATATCCAACGCAGGAATGAACAACAACAATAACAAATCCTTTGCCGCG
This sequence comes from Hydrozoanthus tunicans, assembly GCA_026413305.1. NCBI lineage: Eukaryota > Metazoa > Cnidaria > Anthozoa > Zoantharia > Hydrozoanthidae > Hydrozoanthus > Hydrozoanthus tunicans. The sequence goes on from JAOBAT010090982.1 coordinate 1,333, forward strand.
TTTGTTTCACGTTCGTAGTTAAGCGCAATGATATCGCAGTTAAAGATCTCATAATTCGTATTATCTATTGAAACTCTCTTCACTCCGCTCTTTGTAAACTAAAAATCTCAAAAATCGTATTATTTCTTGAAGCTTTCTTCACGTCACCCTTTTTTCAATAGTCGTAGAGAAAACACGCTACCAGTGGGTCTGGATAAAATTTTAACTGAGTTTGTCACTGTGTTGGAAGTTATAAACTGTGTGCCATCTAAAGGAAAAACTTATTTCTGTGACTCATCAACAAAACACAAAACCTAAAACGAGTATACCCCAAAAAGAAGTGATGCTAAAAAACTTCACGCACCGTGTCAGTGTATGACAAGGCATGGAACCCGCCCTTTCCGCCTGCTTTTGTTCTTTTCAAAGTGTCGGTACTTCACAGAAGCACGCACTCCACCGTTTCTGCAAGCTCAGTATTAATAGACATAATAATGTGAAGTTCATCCTGTGAGATCATAAAACAGTTTAGCTATCGTCGCCGGTTTCTACAGGTTTATAGGTTCCACTGTTTATCTGACTGCTAACGTTCACAGGTAAGATAAGTTAGTTGAACGGCGGCTAAAACTTTTCAACTATTCTTGAATTTAGCAACTGACCTATAATATCATTGCGTTCAACCTTGAATTTTAAAAATTGTGGATTACGTAGTTATGAATATTGTAGCCCGACATATTTTTGTCAACCTCTGCCATATTTTTGGTGAGATATCATTTCTTTGTGTGTTTCAACACATTTGCGTTACGCTAAACTGTAATCAGTTACTGAAAGCTATAATTCGCCTCAACTTGTGGCTTCTAAAAACGCAATTTTCTCTGCGTGTGCAAACGGTATGAATAATCTTTGTCGTTCTTTCAACAGCTGTTCTTTGATTTCATTTGAAAATAACACAAACTTTAATGTTATCGTTTTTACTCCGGCTTTCCTAAGGACTCCTTCGTTTTCTTGCTTCGCCAGTATGCCAGTAGTTAACACAGTCTTGGGGAAAATATAAACAAACATTCAAGCAAAAACAAAGTGGCGTAAATATATTGATACACTTGATGTTAATTGCGGAAGTAACGTTGTAAGGACACAAAAAGGAATGAGGAAAAAACTAAAGTACTAGGCCGTATCCTTGAGTCTTGGCCCGAGAAACAACTAACCAGCACCTACTTAAACCGCGAAATCAGAGACTGAATATGTTGTGAACCCCACTCTAATAGTTATCAAACTGCATGAAAATAATCTTATAAATCTCCATTAGGACATGCAATGAACCTCCTAATTCGTCTTTCACTAGCTAGATTATTTTTTCCCAAATGCTATCGTGGTTTTTATAGTATTAGTTTAAAAGTAAACACTCTGTTATCTATATCGGTTGCGCGCGGTTTTGTTTCATTTCAGAACGATTCGATTACATTGCACACCGTTTAAAGTTTGGAACACAAAGTAAGACTTAAATTTTTGAAGATCAAAAACATAGCTAAAAGCAATTCCTTCTTTATATATATATGTAATTGCCAACTGTCTGCGCTGGTGGTATTTCAGTAGCATTGCTTTTCTCGTAGAGCATAAACTCCTCACCGATTTTCATTTTGGATTTAGGCGGTTCCGTTTCTGTGAGCTTGCTCTGGGTAACCTTAAGGCTGGCACACACTTGAAGTAAAGCGCTGAGCTGTTTGTTCGTGAGGCTGTTTGCTCAGCTTGTTCCGCACGTGGACGGCAGAATTTTAGTGAGATTTTTGCCTCGCGAGCTCGAACTTCACTAAAATTTTGCCGCACACGTGCGAGACAAGCTGAGCAAACTGCCTCACAAGCAAACAACCCGGCTCTTTACCTCAAGTGTGCGCGGGCTTTTGGTGACGCTTTACTCTCAAATATGGACCAGGGTCTTTTAAGCGGTCTTCTTTTAATTGATCCATAAAAAGCCTTTGATTTAGTGAATCGCTTATCTCTGTTAAGTAAACTAAACCTTTATGGCTGCTCTGTATCTGCTCTTCAGTGGTTCAACTCCTACCTCACGTTTCAGGGTGCTCTATCCGACCCAGTACCAATGTCTGTAGGGGTTCAGGGAAGTAATCTCGGGCCTTTGTTCTTCCGCCCCTTTATCTGACTCCTAGTCTTAAAACTAATCTTACAATATATGCCGATGATACAACAATTCTTATTTCAGGTCTTTCTGTACCTGAACAGATTGAACGAAACTTGAACCAGCTGGCGGTTGGGGTATCGGCGGCATGGGCTAGTAAAATCGCATGGCTCTTAATGCTAGTAAAACTAAAGCTATGCTGATCATCACTCCACGAAAGCTTGCTACTCTTCCAACTCAGTCTCTTAATGTTTTTTTTTCAATGATGGTGTTGTGGAACAAGTGTGGGTAGCTGAAATACTGGATATAACTTTTGACCACACCCTTTGTTGGGAAAAGCAAGTTGAGAGCCAAGAAACTAAACGACCGCATCTCCTTACTTCGCAGAATAAAACCCTACCTTATTCGAGAGGGCTCCCAACACTATTTCAACGCATGTATCCATGTATCAACCAACTTGTATTCTGTTCTAGTGCCTGGGGTTCATGCTCTCAAACACTTCTCTTGTGCCTTCTTCGTGCACAAAAACGCGCAGCCCGAATAATACTTTAAGCTGACCACTCTACTCCCTCTCTCGTGTTATTCTCTAACCTGCATTGGATCCCCGTGTGCGACGTTGTTAAGTCCAGAAAACTACAACTTCTCTTTAATATTCTTGTGAACACAGAGGCTCCCCTATATGTCTAAAGAATAAATTTTCCTTTCTTTTGAGTAGTGCAAAAGTAACTACAGAGGTGTAACGTCACACAATTTGGTGGTACCTAAGCCTAAAACCAACGCTGGCAAAGCCGTGTTCTGCTACACTGCAGTTGTTCTGTTCAGTTTATTGCTCCTCAACCCTCCAAAATAAAGCTTCAGTAATAAGAACTCCTCTAAACCCGCTCTCCACTCTCGCTTCACTCGCTACTTCTTTTAAGTCTCAACTGAAGAGGCCATGTGTTAGAAAACCCCGTTACTTGTAATGTGCATCCGTTTCTGGATCCGGTTGACTTCTTCTGTGCTCGTATTTGGCTATTTCGCGTTTAGTTCAAAGAACGCCGCTTGGTAAATTTAAATAAAAACCCCAGAGGGTTAACATGTTTTTTTCACTCTCAAAATAAAGGATGTTGTATTGGATTGTATATTACTAGTGAAGTGGTCGCAACAACATTGTTTACTCGGGACTCATATTCACCCAAAGTTTCACTAGCTACTGACGACACACAACTTTTTCCTCAAACTGTAAAACTGGTTTGAAGCCCAATACAAAAATAACTCACGAGTAAGAACGTAAGGTTTTAGTAAGAAAAGTTTTAATTTATATTAGACCCTCTATATATAAGAACCTTTTTAAGTCTAAAATTTGGAGAAAGAATTTTATTTTCGAAAACAAAATGTTAACTTAATATTATGTCTTACATCACAATCATGTATATGAAATTTGTTTTGAATCAAGAAACTTAAATTCATTTGAGCATTTGAAACAACTACTATGCAAATTTAATGGTGCTGATCACTAAGATCTTCTTACAAAATCTTAGCAACGACATATTTTTTGGCAAGAAATTAAAAACCGTCTTAAGAACCTAGATCGCCTAAATATTTGTTAACCACCAATAATTATATAAGAACCCGGCTGTTTAAGCTAAACCTGGAAAATGTAGCCGGATTTTTGCTGTACACTTGTTTCTAACATGTCATCCAATATACCTAAACCTCGCTTTCATAGCCCAATCCGTGTAGCTCAGCGTTTGACAAGCACTTTCGAAACCACATTTCTTAACTAACCGCGTGAGACATGTTGACCCCGCATCTATATACTGAATATATACTGAATATAATAAAGTAGATAAAAAACGTTTTGTGGTTTTGAAAATCTATTACGAACTTCTAGCTTTAGAGATTGTGTTGTTTATAGAACACACGGAATATATTATTTTCAACAGAGTGATAGATTCTGAGATTTTGATTTACGAGAAAAGGCCAGTTTATAAGTAATCTTAAAAAGATATTAACAAAACTTTAACGACCGATAAAGCGAGACAACAAAGAGCATTCGGAACAACAAAAATAAGATAAATCATTTTTAGTTTGCACGCATTGTACCTAAAAGCTAAAAAACTACCTATAGTTTTTCGTTTTCAGACAAATTGAGCTCAAAATGATTTTATCATCTAAATTCTAGTGCTGTTTTTGGCGCATAGTCAAATTAATGAAGCTCTTTCAATATCTGTAACAGGAATAGCTAGCAGCATTTAGTACGCTTTACCTACTTAACAAACACCTGGTTTGCTGGAACAAAAACTTTTCACCCGTGAAATGTATCCCTGCAGGTGAATATTTATAGTTCATAGCCAATCACAGTTGACGGTTTTTGTACGTTTCTATTACACCATGACAGGATTTCCACATGAAGTTTTTACACAGCACCATTTAAAAGTTTTTAACTGGCTTTATCATCACTAGGGTGAAACAACCAGTTACAAGTTGTTGTTCAGCCAAAGCGGAATCAGTCTGCTACCAGAAATAGGCGAGTAATTATACTTACAAACTAGCTCTTGATTGATTGCTAAGATTTTTGGTTTTCCGGAGTTAGTGAGTTCTACAAGTGATTGACGTAGATTTGTTGCTAAAAGATTTCCAGGAAGATCATTTGTGAGCCAAATTAACTTGAGGTTTTGATCGGCTTTCAAAATCCTGTAAGTTCTTCATGCCTGGAAACAAATAAGTCAATAAAAGAAAAGTAAAACTTGCAAATGAATGCTTGAAAATTTAAAAGCCGATTACTATAAAAATTCGTTTTGATATCATATATATATCCTTAGCCTTTACAACACTCAAGACAAAAATTATTGTAATTAGCTGTCTGTTTTCAAAAATCAAAAGTAGAAGCTGGCTTCCAGCATTCCATTGCAACAAAAAGGGTAACTGAAAAACATTCAGGTTCAAATTTGACCAAGAATAAGCAACCTAAAAATATTTGAACCAAGGTCGAATTCATTAAAGTCGATTTAGTTTAATTCTTAGGCTCATGGTAACCAAGGCCTTTAAAGGCGCCAGGCTGTTTGTTCCCATCTCACATCATAAACTGATTGAGGTAATGCGATTGTTTGTTTGTCTTGAAGGCGCTAACAGCTACAGTAGCTGCGGCCAGGAAACAAGCTCGACAAAAACCGTTAAGCAATTTTTCTGTAAAAAATTCCAAAAAATTATAACTAACTTAAAGCTTCAACTGAAGCTGTGTGTTAGTATGCTAAATTATGCATTAACCAAGTTTCAAACTTCATGAACGCGGCGAAGCTCTTGCGGTCAAGATGCTTTAAAGTTAAGCCGCTCCGTCCACCCAACGGTGGACAAATATCAAAACGCCACCTGATTTTCACTTTCAGGGCAACTCAACGGCTTGTATGAGCTCATCATTTATTTGGATGTCCTTAGTTGTTAGTTTAAAAGCTCTTTATGGACTACTACAGGAGGGTACAGATTTTTCGTTTTTCAAGTGCATGCAGTGTTACATTTGAATGTATATTACTTTAAAAAAGACGCAAACTCGGATTCTCGTGATTGTGTCTTGCGCTTTAATACCATACTGCAAAATGGGTCATGTTTTTTCATCTGACAGAGCATTGAAATTCTCCATCGAACAAGAAACTTAAATGCCTTGTCAAATGTTGAGAAAGTTAAGAAATTCTGAATCAAGTATGTTGAACTAATATGGTACTCGGGAACAAGAATTATAAGAGTTATACTGAAGAAGTTACTTGGGTAGTTTAATCACCAAATACAATGAAGCAAAGCACATATGATATATAAAGTTCGTCATTTTACAAAGAATTGTCTGAGGATTCAGGGCAACTTCCATTTTCTGCCTGGTCCGTCCGTTCAGACTCAGCACGAGTTACTAAAACGAGTCATAAAACAGGCTTGCCCTTCTTGTGCGGCAACCGGCAGAATCGTCAGAGCAACTTCGATCGATATTCAACCCATCGGCGCAGTGGGTTACTTGCGCTGGCTGGACTTAGTCCTTTTCAATAAGTTAGCAATACTAACTCAAAGTCTGATAACCTAGAATTCCAGCTGTTCTGTTTGAAGTTTTGCTGAATTCACATTACGCATGATATCAATCGATCAACCCGGCAAGTTTTGAATATTGTTAACTTTTAAGTTAAACTTACCGTGTCGTTGTACCTACAATAACTGCTACATACAACAAGTAGTCGTAGATTAATTTTATCAAGTACGAATCTAAACGTATGTTTTTTGTGTTATATCTAATGCGCCATTTCTATATAGTCCAGTTCGCTTGGTACTCAATGGATCAGCGGAAACGCAAACCCCATATAACGCGGTTTATAACACAGAGACGAATTTTTTCTACACGGAAAACCTCGCAATATTGAGGAGTTTTGGTCTTTTTAGATCACATTTCCATTAAATTCCTTACCGAGAATGCTAACAGGTGCAAAATACTGATTGTTTTCAAGACCATTGAAATTCAATCAGTTGTTTAGATGTTTATCAAAATGGTCAGATTTAAAAGCGTTCGGAACAGGCATTCGGAACTTCGCTAACTTTGCAGGTTTCCGCCTAAACTTTTTTTTAAGTTCCCACGTTTATTGTTTAACATATTCTAGTCAAAAGGCTTTAAGCATTTCCTTAATATCCGTAGAAGGTGGGTTTCAGAAAAAAACCGCAGTTCTTTTTCTGATTTGACTGGTTTTCGCCGAATCTACGAAGTTTTTTGATTCTCCGTGAAGGTCTTAATGTTTTCAAATTCGTTTGACTGTTCTCTTCAACTCTAAGTGTTTCATCCACACAAAGATCACGAAATCTCAATTACGATATCCTTAACCTAGCCATAAAAACATCCCCGTTACCTTTCATTCTTTGTCAGGTACCAACTTCTAACTTCTTCTTACATAACACATACAAATTGGTGCATTTGGTTATGAGAAAACAAGATTTGATCAAGCAATGCACACTGAAGATGAAGAGTAAAACTTCCCCAGACTTGTTCAATGAACAGTATGGGCTCCAGTTAGGAGAATTTACAAATACAACCAGGAATGAGCGGATTAACAGTTATTTCATCGTACAAGAAACACCGACTCGGTTCGGTTTTTACTTGAACTCCATGACAGTCTTCGTTTCCGCCCGGAAATTGCGGAGATCGTTGGATTTTCAAAAATATTTTTAGGGGTTCGGTTAGTATCACAATCGTTCATTTTATATAGCAATAAAACCATAAGAAAAATATACATAACACTGTCTTTCTTTCACGGGCAATATGAATGATTGTATATGTTTTCAAACACTTTGTCAACATATGAACAATGCTATGTTCAAAACTCGAGGAGCTCTGGGTTTAGCGCGCAACTTATATACAGTCCCCAGGCCTTTAATGTATTGAATTGTTTTTTAAACAAAGTGAAGTTACATCCTACTATATCTTTTAGTCAAACCATAATTTGGTTCTCTGCTCAGTTCCGGATAACATAAAATGGTAGACAGAGTGGCGACGCGTTTTTTTGATAAATCGTTTCGAGGTCAGTCGTGTTTCCACTGTCCGGACGAAGTTTGGTCACCAAACATTCCTTTCTCAAACTCAGGAAGCTGGGGCTGCGATTCCACATTAAACACCGATAATCGCGGCGTCTTTGAAGTTTCGATTTCAATAGCACTCCGGAAGTGCTTTCTTTTCTATTAGTTAAGCGCTGCATAACTTATGGACAGGCTCGAAATCTTGCGCGCTGCCAAACTGCGCTCGATGTTAACTGATTAAATCCATTTGCAATTTCGTTCCTGATTTTGATCTTTTAAATGGCTAAAGTAGGATAATGAGAAGAATACCCAAAAATCTCGCTAGTGACGCTCATAGAATATACTGGAACAGACAGCTCGAATAATGACCGGAAATAACTCAGTTTATGAAGATATGGAAAGTGAAGGATGCGCGTGCTGTGTCGTATGGAATCCAGCACTGGTAATTAGGACAGTAACCAAAAGATAATTTGGTTTAAGCTTTTCATGACGAATTGTAGGATAAAACAAAGCCATTAAGACCTTAGACGTTCGCTTTTGTTACCTAAACGCCGCTACTTTTCTTTAAACTTACATTACGGGCTCTAGACCTGTCCAAATCAAAAATTCGGACCTTTTCCTCGAGACAAACTCTGCGACAACAAACAAAAGTTAAGGTTTCAATTGTTGTAATTAATTTTGGCATAAATTAGTAAAGTTACTCTGTTCTGAATTCTTGGCTTTGTATCAAGCGGCAACGGAAACTAACCCGATTGGACATCGGAAGTTCCTTGCAGCAAATTACAAGTCATTTGTGTTATGATTAATCGAAGCAATTGTTGATGAGTTATTTGAAAAACTGATGCACTGACAATGTAAACTATCTGCCTAAATTAATGTTCAAAACTTCAGGTCCAAAACAGACCTACAATAAAGCCAAGTTTAAAAACAGTCCACACAGTTGTCAATCCACAAGAAAAAATACTTTCCTCCTTAGAATAATATTTTTGGAATATCCTTATCTAGGGTAAGCTCGGTGAAAGAACAGCTGTGGTTTCCTTACAGTTTCGACAAAACTTTTAAAACTTGTATTCCGTGCAGTCTTGCAGGTGTTTTTAAAATCTTTCAAGCAACTGATTGAATATGCATAAAATGATGATAATGTTAATCCGTGGATACTAAAACAAATACCATTGTCTGCAGTCTTTTATTCGCGAATGAATACACCGGAAGTGACATTGAGCAAATGGTTCGAGCGCAATCTAGTAGATTCATAAACAGCTCTTAACAAAAACAACTCTCTGGTTCACCGACCGTCTATGCTTTAAAATTTTTGAAGTTTCTGTTCCCTTTCTTTGTAAAATATATTTTCTTTAAGAAACTCTAAAAGAATACGTCGAAATGCAGGTACGAACACGGAGAAGCGAATAATGCCATTAGACTGTCAAGAGGCGTGGTTTTGACGTCAAGAGTCAGTTTTACAAATATGGAATGACACATAAAGAAAATCTAGCCCGTGGGCGGTAATGCATCAATGTTTTCTTTTAACGCGTTTGAAACTTAGAATGTATGTATATGTGTGTGCATGTGTAGATAATCTAGTCGTAATTGGTTGATGTCAATCCAGAAAAAACCAAACATCTTCTTCATGCCCTGCCGGAGTCACGTAACTCAAGCTAGGATTTATCACTTTGATATAAGTTTACTGTGCAATGTCTAAGTGATTACGAGGCCACGGGTGCCGGGTGCATTCCTTTACTTCCTGCGCGGGTTGGCACTTGCCTTCGCACACGGAACTGTTGATCTTGCGTTCGAAGAGAACACATCAATATCCCTCGTTCAAGCAGTCAACATCGTTAAACCTCGTTGGCTTATATTTTGTCTAGAACCTTCCTCTTTTGGATCGACGAGTTGATTTAGTAGTAAGTTACTCTTTATTTATGCTCTTTAACGAGTGGATAGTTTCTAAATATAAACTGCATTTTGATGAAGGTAATGTCAATTGATGAAAGGTTTATTCATGTTCCTTTGTAACCTTAGGGCTTTCTGACAGTACTGTCGTACACCAACATAGCTTGGAAAGAAAGAAGGGACCAGATGGCCAATGGAGAATATGTTGTAGTAGTTTAAGACCAGTTGAATATGACTGCGTCTCAGGGTTTTCGGAGGTCCGAAATTGTGCCTTGACATTTCTACAGTGACACGAGAGCAACACAATTTACACAGAGTTGTGGCAGCGGAAAGTATTTTTTGTCCATAGTGGATCAATGTTTAATGGCGGTAGAAACATCAGTGTCATTTCACGAAAACCCGTTGGAAAAAGTTGTTATATGGGAGCGAAGACTCTCCACCGATTTATCAACGCACAGGGAAAGACCTCCTACTATTAAATCAGTGAAAAAAAGCGATTTAATTGTGACTAAGAACTCGGATCAAGAATCGAAGGTCGGTGAATATAATCGCGATTACTGTGTAATTACTGCAGCTACTAAACCAACCCGCAATCCAGTTAGACCGTCAGTTCTAAGTTCACACACTAGATCTTTGAGACTCGACAGCCCAAGCTATGAAACATTTGCTAAGAGACATCTAGGAGGTGAAGTGATTTCGCCACAGCAGACGATCACAACACAGCCGCTTCCATATTCTTCAAATAATAATGACCGAGGTTCGCAGCGCGGGGGATACAATTCTAGAACGAATACGAAAGACAAACAGATCTTGAATAGCGACGATGTAAAGTTTTTCTGTTGTGGCAGAGACGTTGAACAAATGTTGGAATATTGTACATGTCTGTGCTGCGTCAAGGGAATGTTTTATCATTGCACAAAAGATTCTTACGGTGAAGGAAACGTCGCTGACCAACCGTGCGCGTGTTGGCCCATGAACAAGAACTGCATCAAGCGTTGGACTTGTCTTGGAGTGTGCTCGGTTTTCTTGCCGTGCTTATTGTGTTATCTTCCTGCCAAAGGGTGCTTGGAAGTAGGAAAATGCTATAAACAACAACGGTATTCGAGTGCACAGCATTCAAATAGGCTTCTGCACCCACAAAGACGGAATGAAAAGGATAATTTATAGCTGTTATTTTTTTATTCTATGGATACTCTTAAAGATTTCATTTACCAATATACATGTTATTTATGCGCTCTTGTAAATTGTAAATTTTGTTTCAAAGATGTCATTAGAATTGAGAGTCGTTTAAGACTTAGTTCTCCTACATCACTCAAGAAGTAAAGTTTAGTGTTTGTGTACGAGCAATTCTTGTTTATAAGTGGGCAGAATGTTCTTGTCTCCGTGTTTAGGTCAACCGCTCCAAATGAACATTAAATCGAAGACATCTTTGGAATATACCTATTATCTTGCCCTATAGCTGATATTTTTCGTTTCACAGAATATGTTTCAAGTAAAAAATGGTTTGGGTATAAAATCAAATGCAGGTTTGTTTATTTTAACCGCTCCAAGCGAAAACCAAAACAGTCAGGTTGCGACCGGGTGTCCAACGGTGAGAAAATTCCCAGCTCATATTCCATGTGAGAAGTAATAGTAACCAGGACAGTTATTATACATGTAGAAAACTCAGTATATGTTTGAAACTGGATGTACTTTTAACCAATGAATGTATTTAATGGCTATTTTTACAAAAGGAAAAATATTTTATTCAGTATCTCGTGGTTGGATGTGGTTGTTATGAGCATGCTGCAAGTCTCTTTTTGAAATCGATCTGTTTCTCTTGTACTACGTGAAAAAAAAGTCTGTCCAGTCCTGATAGTCTAAACACCCCTGAGCAAAGAAATGAACCAGTTTTAAATGACACAAAATTAATCGATTAAAACATACTTGAGCCTATGGAACTTTTGTTTCCTGCAAATGTTATTTCTAAACTGTAAACACTGTTGCGGTATATTTTAGAAATATGTGTGTGTACGTGAATCACCTAAATGGTGATTATAGCGAAGTTAAAAAATCCCTTTTAAGGAGTTAAAATGTTTGTAATAATACATGACTTAAATGATTCTGATCTGTATTCAAGGAAACATAATTTTTTCCTTGAATCTAAAAGTTGAACAAACCAGGCTTCTTGTTTGATTTAAAGGTAAGGTATCTCCGGGTTTGTTCTAACTTCTAACTAATTTAAAATTATGTCCCAACGAGGTTGCAGCTGAACTAGGATGCTTTGAATATAACCCAAATTAGTCTCTCCCTATTTTTTTTTTATTACGAGTTGAACGTTTTTTTTGTCTCCAATGTGATAAACCGACAAGATTGTGCCTTACCTCACCCTATCTGGGTCTCACCCACTCGGGCACATATACTCCATTGGCTTTGACGAAGTTTACCGTACCTCAGCCAATGGTTAACCGGCAAAGCTGCACAAAACCGCCGGAAAAAAAATCAATTCGATAAATACGCAACTTAATCTTTAACACCATTAATCATATAAGCTTTTTGATATGAACTAGTAAATTTCGACTTGAGAATGAGGTATTCATGGTTATTCTAATTACGATTTTAGTGTCAAATTGTTTTCAAATTTGTCTTAGTTCCAGATTATTTCACGCTTTACCAGTTTCTGTGCTCTCCGTTTTCCGCTGCCGGTGTATCAGAAGTAATTGAGGTGTTTCTAAACGAAACAAACGGAACATTTCGTGTTAACTGAATGTATTAGTTTTAATTGATTTTACTGGAAAACTTAATGCAATCATATACGAAATCACTTGGTCTGAACTTTCATCATCTTAACTGTGAATGTAATTCGACCCCTTCAGAAAGAAGATCAGTTCTCGGACATTAGATATACAATGCACAACATTTCATACAACTTACTTTTCGGATTTGAAACTAAATTCGCTACTTTAATCTATTGTTTTACTACATTTTAATATTACTCTTAATGAGAAGAAAGTTAAAACAATGCGCTATTGGTTTAAGGTGAGACATTTTATAAAACGATTTCATTCAATAGAACTGAATTCGCCTATAACAAGATCAGCCCCATTGTTCTTTTAATGGATCAAAATTTATCCAGTTATCTGCTGGTTGAAAACAATAAGACAGCGCATCGTTTTGGGAAAAGTCTTTTTACACTATAAAATCGAGCCTGGATAATATATCAGAGAAGACTGAATACCAGGGACGTCTTTGATATCCTTGCGGACAAGAAAATATTTGTTATTTCCTTTAACAGGAAGCAGGGGCATCAGACTTAAAGAAGCTGGTGAAATCGATCATGGAATGTTAGTCATTGCAATTTGCATTAACTCCAGTGTCAAACATAAAAAATTAAATCGTGTCAATTAAAAATACGGTTTTGTTCATTAACTTTTACAATCACTTAGACGCCTCTAGCATACAGAACTGAACTCTGAACTTCCTTTTTTCAGTTCGGTACAAAGACTTTTTATACGACTTACGAACTAGTGTAATCTTAAAAATGTTTGTTGAGGCCATGGAATCCATGCTGCTGTTAAACGCCTTGGTATAACAGTTTGACAGGACCTGTCAGAAGTGTCAATCATCGCCTCAAGCTTAATAAACCAATGAAAACCAAGAGGCAAAGAAAACCAAGAACGAAAGCTTTACCCATAACAAAGTCTTCAGTTTTGTTTACAATCAGTTATAAAATGAAGCTGCTGGTAAATTCGGCTTTTGTTGTCGCCTCCTAGTTTTTGCCCTTATCTTCATTTTGTTATGTTGTACAGAATGCAAGCCCTCTATCATCCAAAATAATACAATGAACGTATTAACTCGCTGGTCAGTAATAAAAAATTGGTGTATCAATAACAATTTAAAGTATAAACCCAATATTCGTCTTTCCGTTTTTCTGTATCTCCATGGTTTATTTCTTTTCTTAAGCTCCAATTACGTTTTTATCGTTTAATCCTATTTTCAACATTGAGTTTTCGAATCTTCAGTTTCCTTCATTTTTCTCTCTTTAGTCTTTCTCTTAAATTTTCTCTTAAACTTTCTTCACTGAAAGAATTTTTTATTCGGACCCTACTAAAGTTATAGTTTTAAAAGCAGAGTGTCTGGTGCGATCTCAGTCAGTTCTACCTTCAAACCTCTGTTAATAATCAAACGGTTATATGTACGTCCGTAATTTTTTCTGTCAGTTATAGAAAATCCAGTCCTCAAACAAATTAAAACCTTTCATGTCTTATATAGCTTATCTTTCAGCGCCGGGCCAGGAAAATCTATTGATCTACAGCAGTCCCTATTGCGCTGTTGTTGATCTAATAAAGGCTTTTTTGTGGCAGCGGGGATTATCTGTCCGAATACCCCTGATGACTGGCAGGCCCCTGCCCCTCCCCCCGTTATACTGAATAAAGTACGCTCAAGCTGGTGGTCATACATTTCAGCTCCTGCGTCCTGGTGTAAAACCTCTGATAAGGACGCTAGTTTCCTTCCTAGTTTTATATAACACACCGGCCTTGGGGAACTTAACCGAAAACCTAGCTCGATTACCCGCCGCGAGCGGCCGCCAGGTCTATGTTTTTGCAGACGACTCTGGTAATCTTCACAGTAGCTAATAAGAGTTAAGCGAGGTAGACTCCTGGAGTATTTTACCAGTTTGAGGGATCTCAAGTCTTTAAGGTGTCGGTTTTATAAGATTTCATATAGTTCGAGAGTATGTTTCACATTCTTTAGAAAATAAGCTTCATGAGGTTCATGTCACAACTGAAGTAGAAACGGCTTGCAAAAACTGCTTTCTAAGATATTTCGGGTGTGTATTGGGGAACTCATTTTCTACGCGCAAATTTTGCGTGGTTCGACCAAAAATTGTTATTTTGGGGAGGGGGTTGGGGGGTATTAGAGTTGGCTCACCCCCACCGCCCAAAGCCAAACCTAAGGATCAAAGTATCCTTTTGAGAGAGTCCTTTTTTCATGTTGGTGGTGTTGCAAACTGCAACAACTTCACACGTTTCAAAGAAAGGCGATTGCCATTCCTAGACTGCATCATTAACACCCTCCTCAGTTCTATGGATCCGCAGAAACAGTACGTTGATTCAAACAAAAGGACTTCATGAGTTCAGGGCACGTTCAAACTGTTCCGTCTCTGTTGCGTCCGTAACTCAAGAGCACTACCTGTATTGAGACTGAGTTGATCTGAGAACTAAAAACAAATTTTAAAGCAAGCTGAAGCTTTAGTGAAAAGTCGATCAAACGAGGTTACCAAAGGCATTGATGGCTTTTATCGCCAAACACTCGACGTACCATATATACACCTTTCACTGTTCGAAACCGCGCCGTTGGTTTCTGCACTGGCGGCTTGAAAACAAGCCCGATTTCAAAACGGCCGCATACTTTCCCATAGTACTTAAAATAAAACAAAAATAGTTGTCGTTTTTTTTCTCTCTGAAAAGGGCGCACGTAATTGAAAGTTTGCAACAAGAACAAATTTAGAGAAATTTGAGATTGGACTCGTCAAAAACTTAAATTTTTGACCCTAACAATTAAAATGCTGGTTTTCACAAAAATAAAATCTTACTGAGTTTGGAGAACGCAAAGGTCCTTCACAGTGAAGCCAACTCAGAGAAAATAACAAACTTGTTGTTTCAAGGATTTGAAAGAAAATCTTTCATCACAGCTGTTATATTGTGTCAATATATACACGATCGCTAGAACGCTTCCATTAGGAATCAAGAATCATATATATCAAAGGCATGGCGGAAGATTATCAAACGCTTGGCATTTCAAGTTAAGTGTTTTCTGAAAAAGATACACTTCAACAAAATTAGGGGAACAACATCAGCAACCCTCGTAATACCACGAACCAAAACATTCTCCTATCAGTATGGAAGCTTGTCATCACAGGAAGAAACAAGAGGTGCAGTACTGGGGTTAATGACCCCGATGGCCACATGGGTGGGGCAGAGAGGGCCAGGGCCATGCTAAAAGCAGCATCTATTTATTTGGATAGTAAGCATGAATTCCCTTATGTCTCCTGATCTGTTGAAAACATCTCGACACTAAGTATACCTAAACTGTGTAACGTAATATAGTGAAGCATTGTTTAAAATACAACATGAACGCGGCATAGTGACAGTGTACTGTGGAGATTAAAGCTAGATATCCTAGACCATATTCCCCAAGAAGATACACGGGGCTATTTAATTCTATATACTCTTATAGATTTTAAACTGGCTAGGATCAAAGAACAAACTTGTCATCCTTTCAAAGATAAGTATTTGTTGTTTAGAATCAATGATAAATGGTCCCCTTTGGGCATGTAAAACCAAAAACAACATGTGTTCCTTGTCCTGAAATGCTTATCATACAGATACAACTTAGTTAAGTGTTTGAAGGAACCGCTTTTATGACAGACACATTTTAAAAACATCAGTCAGCGTTGTGGCTCGAGTGTAATTGACAGTATGTTATAGTGATGCATTAAAATCCTAGTAAATGTGAAAAACCGGAAGGTTCTGTCATCTTGTGGCTGGCAAGGTCAGATTGTTAAATACATTTACAAGACCTTAAAGACGCAAGAATTCAAAACTGTTTATTTCTTTCCGGCCTTTTTAAGTTTTAAAAGTCTGACCTCGATCAATGTCAAGGAGATTCAAGATTTTTTTTGTGAGTCATTATTTTATGAATAAAAACTTTAGACTCTCGATAAGGTTTAAGTGTGTGGGAGAGGGAGGGGG
>JAOBAT010090993.1:5954-17583 GCA_026413305.1 Hydrozoanthus tunicans
GGCAGATGTTGGTCGGTAGGTAGGTGTTGGTCTGACAGTAGGCAGATGTTGGTCGGTAGGTAGGTGTTGGTCTGACAGTAGGCAGATGTTGGTTGGTAGGTAGGTGTTAGTCTGACAGTTGGCAGATGTTGGTCGGTAGGTAGGTGTCTGTCTGACAGTAGGCAGATGTTGATCGGTAGGTAGGTGTTGGTTGGTAGATAGGCACAGATAGGTCGATTGCTTTGTAGCTAGATCAGTTAGTCAGTCATTAAAAATCATAGGTACAGTAGGTACATCATGCATGGGTCAGTCAGTATTAAGACAGAAAGGTCGCTTGGCTAATGGGTTGCTAGCTAGTATGTAGAGATTTAGGTAGGTCAGCTGGTAGGTAGATAATTTTGTAATGGTTGGTAGGTAGGTAGTTAGATAGGTCAATCAGTCAGTTAATTTAAGGTAGATTATAGGTACATCAGTCAGTACAGGTTAATAGGTGTACCTGTCATTTGGTCAGACTACTAGTCTAAGTAGGTATTCATAGAGGTATTTAGGTTGATCTGTAGAAAGTTAGATAGGCCTAGATAGGCACTAGTCCCCGTAGTAGTTAATTTGGTTCGGGAGCCAGCCCCCTTCCTCCCCCACCCCCACCCCAACCCCGAAAAAAAACTTCTAGCTAACAACTGCAACTTTTGAATAGGAGTTTTAAATTTTATAAGAAACTTTTACAATTTCCACTGTGCCCCCAAATACTGAATTTCTTGCTTCCATCGCCCATGATTTTAGTTTGTATTTAAAATTTTTAATCTTGTTCTTATTATTATTCTCTCTTGCAGGTTCTCCTTAACTACCCTAATCTCAAGACCATTAATCTGCATGGAAACACTATTGATAAACTAAATGAAGTAGAGAAACTTGCTGGTCTACCAAATTTGAAATCTGTTAGCTTGCATGGAAACCCCATAGAAAACAACCCGGGATACAAGAATTTCATCATCTCTACCCTTCCTCAGATTCAAAAACTTGACTTTATTAGAATCACAAAGGCTGATCGAGCAAATTCTAATGACTGGCACCAAAAATTTGGAACAAGGTACAAAAAGAAAGCTGGCAGAGCTGCTAAGAATTAAATCACATTTTGTAATATTATACCACAACAACAATAGATGAAAATCAGAAGGCAAAAAGAGGAAACTGAGCTAAAGTTCTGTCTTATGTACAGTAGTACATCAGCTGTTTATACTGTAGAAGGGAACAATGCAAGCTGGCTCTCATTTTTCCAACTTTGAAGTAAAAATAAATCTGTTAGCATATTTTCAAAGCGAAAGGATTTAATTTCAATGATGAAAAAGGTGTCAATATCGAGGGTGTCTTAAGTGTATTCAAGAGACGATTGATAGAAATGGGTTCTCCTGGACAGCAGTCAAACCTTGTTTTTAAAGTATTGTTTTTTTAAGTTTCTTGGACTGTTAAAAAGTTTAAAAAGTGAAGACATTACTGGAAAAGATCGAGGGATGTAGCATGGACCCTCTATGTAAAGTATTTGCAAAAAAATTATCAACTGAAGGTAACATTACAAACAAATCAAGTTTGAAAGACAAGTGTAAATAAAATGTATTAATTGAAATTAAAAATCAGCAAAACTTTACTTTCACCTGTTTACTTTGGTGTTGAAGTCATTAATTCCAATCAGGTCTTAGTCCAAGGTTTCCATTTGCTTACTCAACCATTTCAATTTCCCTGGGTTTAATTTACTTCCTGTAGTGGGCCACATAAGGGAGACAAGGGTAAGTATTTGTCCTGACCGAATATTAATAGCTAAAGTTGAGATGCTACAGTTGGTGTTTCTATTGTCAGTTTTCACCTGATGTCAAATATAGCGGCCATGCTGGTGCCCTCGAACAAAAAAGTGTTGATGATTTCTTGTTTGGGGCACCAGCATGGCTCCCCCTTTTGTCCTTGGCGTCTCTAGGGTGTACAATAGAAACAGTTTGGCACAAAACATTTGCATTTTTCACCTTGAAAAATGAGAGATACTGACATCCTTTGTCACTGCACTTATTTCTGACTGAAAGATTAAGGCATACCAAGAACAGAAACAGTTTGGCACAAAACACTTGTGTTTTTCACCTTGAAAAATGAGAGATACTGACATCCTTTGTCACTGCACTTATTTCTGACTGAAAGAAGGCATTCATTTTTTCTACTGTTGAATTTCTTCATGAAAAGGTTGTTATTTCAAAATTATAAAAATCTTTTTAAAACCACAATAGAGGATGACACTTAAAAAGTAAAGCTTAAGTTAGCTTCCACCAACAACTTAGAATTCAAATCTTTATAATATATACTCACTGTTTCAAATCTCAACACCAAACTCTGTTTTATTAGTAGTAAATTGAAATTATCAAGCATACTAGTAAGTTTACAAATATTTTTATTTGTTAAAAAATAACACTCGTTTTTAGTAAAGCATTGGGTAATTACAAGTTAAAATAAAAAACTCTTCCGAAAGTTACAACACTAAAGGAAACTGTACATGTTATAAATATAACTCAATGCTTTGAATGTCTAGGTATTGTCTAAATTATTACCTAGTTTTAATCCATATTTATTTCCATCCTGGTCACACTTTTAATTTGAGAAAAAAAAAACAATGAACCCATAACAGCTACTATTTAACAATATACTTAACTGCCTTTTTTTTTGACAAAAATGAATTAACTACAGAAAATTTAATACAGATTTCCGTCCTTAGAAAACTATGTTTGACTCGTACATACTAAGTGAAGACTACATAATCAAGTTTGTGTCATCCTTTTAACACTAGTGTATAATCCTTTTTACCCTACACATACAACCTAAACAACTTAACTTGAAAAAAAGTGTCGCAACCATTCTGGAATAGGAAAAAATGACTCCCTCCAAGTCTGTTTAACTACAGAAAATGAATTCATTCTCAAATCAAATTTGTTTTGCAAAAATGCCTTTATAAGAGGCATTAAAATTCTATTCTAAAATTATTAGGTTGTTTAAATTAAATTTAATCAAAATTACATTTAATTTTCCAATTTTTTATCATTTTGCTCAAAAGTTAAGAAAACCTTTGAGAAGTTTTAAAATGATAACAAAACTTAAATCCAAAGAGTTGGAGGATTTTCTACAAATTTCTTCCCTTGATCTAAACTGGTTTCAGCTATTATACATTAGCCCTATCAGCCCCAACCAGTTAACAAACATCTAACGTCTCCTTATATAGCACATACAAAATGAGTTATTTTGTAATCAGAAAAAGGGAAATGATCACAGAGGGTAAACTGTTGAAGACAAAAAGAAAAGTTCTCTGAAAAGAATTTACTGTAACTATTTCATTGTTTGTCATATTTGGGGCTGAAAGGTTTAAAGAAAATTTCTTAAACAAAATAGTCAAGTCACCAGTGAAGAAATTAAAGTTAACCAAAACAAAAAGAAAGATCAGACCAACTTTTGTCTAGAAATAATTATGGGGATTAATTGGTGAGGTATAATTAACTGGAATAACACACATGCCAGGCACACTAGCAGTAGCTGCTATTACAGTTGCACTCACACACCCAAAATCTCTTGTTTTTAGGATCTTTCAGGCAAGGCTATCAGGTCAATACAATTCTTGTTGTCCCTTTTGCATGCAACAACTTGCTGACTAAAAATATGGCCTGAAGTTGTGATATAGCTTTGACTTGAATTGGTCTATGACATGAAATTATACATTTTACTGGGTTTCAAGGCATTTAACACTGTGCTACCTAGTTTATAACTAACTTGGAAGAATATAAATAATTGATATAGAAAATGTTAAGCGTTTGTTAAATATTGTTTGCATTGTTGGGGGTCAAGAAATGAGTCGTCTCTCCATCTGATGAATCTTCAGAACCATTCACATGGTGCAGATGAATTGTTTCTGAGTTTTCATTGGTGGCTTGACCATTAGACCTGCCTCTGGATTTTGTAATCAGCTGTAAATCATGTACAGAAAATTTGATGTCTTTGAACGCATGCAGCAGAAACACACCAAGAATAATTGTCAAGAATCCACAAAATGTTCCGATGACATCCTTTGCATTCATGAACTCCCACTCTTGAAATAAGATTGCAGAAGCAATGATAGTCAATGTTGTAAACATGACATAATATATTGGTGTCACCAGGGATGTATTGAAAATGTCCAAAGCTTTGTTGAGGTAATTAATCTGTGTTGTTCCGCAAAAACAGACAACAAATATCAGTCCCCATGAGACAGGGTTCCCAAGTTGGTTGTTGTGGTTAAATGTCTGCTTTAACACAATGCCGACACCTTTACAGCCCATGACAGATATTGAACCAATCAGGGAGCAAATAGCAATGTAAATTAGGATGTTAACTTTGCCATATCTGGGTCCATAGTAAAAAATCAAAACTAGTGCCAACACTGTGGCTATAAAGCCATATGCCATGAACCCTAAGGAGATAAAAAAGACAAAAAAAATATATTTTAGTCTTATAATAACTTTAACAATCTCTGTAACAGATACAGTTCATGTACATGATGCCCCATTATGGCATTAATAGATGAAACTGAAATTCACAAAAAAACTATTAATAATCTATATAGCTGCTAAATATCAGAAAATAGATTGCTGCTTTTAAGATCAGAGATAAACCTGATAATGACTGCAAATGAGAGATGAGAAGCATCAGTTTATATTTTCTTGCTGCAATGTTGTATACAACATTTTCATGCCGAAAATAACCGGCCAAAACTATGGTCTACATCGGACAGCCAACAAAACAAGGTATATTTTGGGAATGTTATTTTGAACCCTGGTTAGATCTTTGCGTCTTCTCGGATTAACTATTAAACATAGTCCATGGAGTCCTATCATTGGTTGTACATCTGTTAGATTTTCTGACTACAGTAATTCCGGAGTAATAAAACTAGATATCAAGAAATAATTTTATTTAAACAATATATTTATTATGTACAAAATTTAATGTGATTAAACCTGGGCCAACAAGCTTTGCTGACAGTTCCTCCATGGTATCAATGTTCTCTTCTTGAGGTGCATGAAGAACCAATACTGTCGAGCCAATCAAAGACAAGAAGCACCCCATCTTTCCATGAAGGTTTTGCTTCTCATTAAGATATGAAGATGAAAGAATGGCACTGTATTTGGAAAAGAGTTAAGATTTTTAGATGAGAGTTTTCAGAATATTTGAATTAACATGTACTGAGAAATCAAACTGAAAACATTCGGTCCATTCAAAAAAACAGAAAACAAAAACTCCACAAATTACATCACAAAACATATATAAGTTAATATGACTACATACACAAGTTTGGAAATTAGAAATTACATCTAAAAAGAACTTTTCAAGATAATTTAGTACTTACCTCACTAGCACACTCAATGCACCAAGAGGTGTGACTAGAATGGCAGGTGCAAAGGCATATGCAGAAAAGTTGGCTATTTCTCCAAATATCACTGTACAGAAAAATAAATTTTTACAAATTAAACTCTGACATACTTCTCATGTTTTTAAATATGATAAAAAAACAACTAACAACAATTGAAAATAATCTGGACACTTTCAAAACACTTTTAAAAAACTCACACTCAGCTTTATTTTTTATTATCCATTTCAACAAATTATCTGTTAGTTTACCTTACCATAAATAAACAACACAAAATGTACACTATCTTTGTGGTATATGGTTTAATTGTGATATTTAGTTATGCTTTAACTTATTTTCTAAAACAAGTTCCTATAAACTATCATATAATTATTTGATGGTGTAAACGGAAAAACTAACAAATTTCTGAAATATCTACTGTACACGTCAAGTGGTTTTCTGTCTCATCCCATCCTATTGCAATGCTTCACAAGTAAATTATTTTTGGACGATTTCTTTTTTAAAATTTTAATACATTTGAATGTTATCAAGAGGTTTTTACCAACACATTGGTTGCTAATGGTGATAAGTTCTAACTTAAATCGTTTGCTCTATTACTCATGGTCTATATATGGTAAAAGGATATCGAAACAGCATACCATGATCGACACGAGGAACAGCGAGCGATTGTGTCGCAAATTGCCAAATAAACAATGAACCATTTACAAAGTCACTTTCATTTTACGAAGGTTAAAAATTTGGAGTGATTACTATACCGTGTTTGTTTGTCAAATAATAATGTACAAATCCAAATCTTTTAAAAACGGATAAAAGATCTAGATTTAAATATATAATGTTAAGTAAGCATATAAGTATATTGAAACGGAAATGAAAGTCAATTTTCTCAGCGAACAAAATCTCACAGATCTCTTATCCTCGAGACACACAGTTTAACAGAATCGTCCAATTACTTACTCGTTAACATTCCTGCCCACCAAAGCCATTCCTTCAAGTAAGCGTGACTTCCCTGGCCTAAAGAAAAGGTTTAAACTCTGTAAGTCCATATCTAGCAGCGCGAAGTGTAAAAAAATTATGACGCATACAAAATACGCGTTTCTTTAACACGAAAACGACAAAAGCTCATAGCTGTAACTTGAATGATCTCTACTTAAAACTAAAATTTAGATATACCTGCTCTCTCGCCTGAAAGCTTAGCAACTCTTAATAAACCCTTCTTCTTGATAATAAAGCTTGACCCAATAAAAATGCTCGATGATACTGCGAGACCAAGACCGATATAAAAGTCTCGCGCGGATCTCTCCAAATGGCTTGCTGTAGTTGATGTCGCTTTGGATGCAAAGGGAAAAAAGTGACGCTTGTTAGCTTGATCCAAATTACAAAAGAAGTATTGGGTAAATGAAAAATTGGAACAGATAAACTTACCGACTGTTGTGGTTGAAGCATTACTGATTCCCGCAGACATTTTGAAACGAAACCTTAATTGCTACTGAGCCCACGAAACATTAGTTCTGCGGAAGGACTTCGTGTTTCCTGTTTCCTGCACCAAATATGTGTTGTTAATCACCAAAATCGTCATCATTTCCGATATGGACAAAGAAAACAAACTCACTTCAACGTTAGATAAACTTGGATTGTAAGTCGCTCAACCCAAAATAGTGCACTTTGCTCTTTCATACTCTATGATCGTCACAGACACGTTTTTTGTTTACACAACAACCTGAACTAGAACTTTTTTCAATCTCAGGCACTGCGCATGCGTGCTCAGTGATTTACAGCCCACTCTTTTTTAATAAGAACAAGTAAACTAATAAATTTGGCCGAGGTTCATTGTTCTTAATTTTTAGGCGGTTTTAGCCTCAAACTGATCTTAAACTATCTTTCTCTCTCACACATTGCCTCGCTCCCCCGCAGACGGAACCCCAAAAACATTAACTGAAAGCTCCCACAAATCCCCAACTACACGCTTTTTTATATAAGGGAAGTCGCACAAATCGATTTGCTCCACGAGAAACGTCAATCTGACGTTTGGGGGGGTGGGGGGTGGGAGGGGGGTTCTCGAGCCTGACGTTTCTTCTGTCTCAAAAAGTGGGAAAATGGATAGTTTGCCCAATGATATCAAATAGACTTTAAAAAAGAGATTTATTCCTTCATAACTTTGCGCATTTGCTGCGTGTTTGGTTAAAACATTTTTTCTTTAGGCTAGAAGAGAATGAAATTATTAGAATACCGTCTATAGATACGTGATCTTTTAAGACATTTGTTTTCATTTTGTTGACTTTTATAATATTAAGCATGAAACAAAGTAACGTAAGTAAAATGTGCCATCCTCTGAGACCTAGGATCCGAGTCAATTTGTTGGGCAAAAATAAAGCAAAATAAAGAACGTAAATAACTTAACAACGCGAAAACGGCTTAGTAGTCCAAGGCTCTACCGGTTGTCGTTCCCAAAATACCTTTCGTGACCAAGTAACACGTGCGATCGAGCATGCCGTCTCGTCATGTCTAGTTGTACAGTAAGTACTTTTGTTTTGTACGTTTTTGCTTTGTACAAAGTGGGTCTGAAAATCTTTAAAACTACGTTCTGAACTGGGTAGATTGTTATGAAAGGCTGAGAAAGTACAATTTGGGATATCAATCTTACGCATAACTCCTTAATCATCCAAAATCTTTGACACTAGGCAAGGGCTTGAGCAAGCGACTGCCTTTTGGAAATCACACTACTTCGCAATTTATTGGTATTGAAATATTTTTAAACATCGCCAGCCATAACTGTAAATGTTGAATACCAGGAGTGCAAGATATTCTTTCGTATCAGTAACATCTTCTTGCGACATAATGTACACTCATAATCATATTATCTGATTCCAAAGACTTTTTTTGTTCAATAAGGGTAAACAAAGGGAACTTTACATGACCACACCCACTTCTCCTTACTTCACGGTCCTTGGCGCTGTAACTACTCTTGTCAAGGCCAAAGCAGTGAGTGTCGGGGAAAATCGAAAATTAACACCCTTACAATAACAGTGGTTAAGGCGTCTTGAGACTTGTGGAATATGACAAAACAGACATGCAAGAAATTTATATTTTTCTTTAGCAGAAAACAACTAGTGTACTACCACGAATGCTGAAATCTGATTAGCTAAACTATACTTACTGTCTTTTTCTGGAATTCTGGTCTAACTGAGTGCGGTTTGTCACGTGAAAGTTCACTATCACGTGACAAATGTCGAGAAACGGAGAAAAGGGCGCGGTCCCAAGTGTGAGACAAAGAGAACCGGAGTCCCCCCTTTCTATTCAAAGTTGGGTCATTCACCCTTTCTCGTTTCACTCGAAACGTCTGTTGACGAGTTAAACCAGAATTCCAGAAAAAAGATTTCAAAAATTTTTTTCACTTTTATCAATCTGGATGAATAATAATATTCACTTAAAATACTCACTGTCTATTTTTTTAATTAGCGATAGACCGATTTACGCAATAAAATTCTGTGTTACATGTAATAGATTTTTGTTAGTTATTTTTCACATAAATCAGAATACGAACGGGGAGCTTTTGACTCTATAAGTGTCTCACATTGTAGAAAAAGTTTGCAAAAAGTTTACGTTCGGTCGGCGGCTTTCTGGTTTGCTCTCAAGTTTCCATGTCTGAAGCATATGTTTGATCTTATCAATTGCACAAAGAGGCACGAGGCTATAGCTCAAGTCTTGCGTTACTATTTGTTTTTTAAACTGTGAAGATTATTACTCATCTAAGAAGTACTATGAAGTATAAACAAACTTTTTGAAGGTGAGAAAGACGACGCGGTGTGTTGCGAAGCAACCTGTCCCACTCGTGCGAAAGATGGAAACGTAGGCCCCAGTTCTTGTTAAGGCTTGGCGGTGTTTCCACCTTCTCCCGAACATCTTCCTTTACCCCTCTCTCGAACCACCGGCCTTTACATGACTTGTCACATACCTCAGTGATGATGTCCGATGGTTTCGGACGAAACGTCGTAACTACAAAAATCCATACGTCTAAAAAAAGTTAGTTGGTTTTTCAGAAACTACAATCTTTACGTGACCAATTAAGTGGCATGGCAACTTTTGGCTGCATGGCGTAGGGCCAGAAGCTCCTCCCTTTTCGTAACAGATTCGAATCATAATCTATTAGTCTAAAATGAGAACAAAATATTAGGTGGTATATGAATTGTTCGCGCAATAGCCACTTCACTCTTGAAGTGTTTACCCCGGTAACGTTGCTCCGGAACCAATTATTCATCTTTCCTCAAGGACAATTTCAATTAATTTTGAAGTTAGATATAAGGACATGAAGTTAACATAATATATTCAAACTATTATTTACCAAAGTTTTCTTTTGTTAGCACTTTTCATAAATACGGTTAAACCTCTCCCATCTTTACAGTTCACTTTCAGCAAGAGCAAGTGTGCCAGCAGAAAAGCAGCACGATATCCGAAATCAAGTAAAACCCGCCCATTACAATATTTTCCAGGTAAGAAAGTTGACACAAACAAAAGCACTGAGAAGATTATTACTCGCAGAAAAGCCCCTTCACTGACTCACTTGAACTTCCTGTACTGTACATCGGTAACAACCAACGTTGCTCCTGAACCAATATTTCATTTTTCCTCAAGGAAAAATAATGTTGTAGGTTAGATGTAAGGATATGAAACTAACATAATACATACAAACTATTATTTACCAAAGTTTTCTTTTGTTAGCACTCTTCATATTTAATACGGTTAAACCTCTCCCATCTTTACAGTTCACTCTTGTGAGCAAGTCTGCCGGCAGAAAAGCAGCACGATAAACGAAATCAAGTAAAACCCGCAAACTACAATATTTTCCAAGTAAGCAAGCACTTGAATTGGAAAACATCTTCACTAACAGCAAAACAGGAATGCCAGCCCTGATATCACTGCCGGAGAGTTTCCTCCCGGAACAATTCCGGAGCATCCTCGCTCATAATCTGGCCTAACAAACCATGGGATCTGTTCCTTGACAAAAATTACAAAGGCGGCTCAAAAACGTTCAATCCAAAATGGTGTTCATTTGTGTCGGGCAAACAGCGTCAGTTTTTAAGCCGTTTCGTTGGTAATGCATTTTGTTAGTAGTGATTTCAAAACAAGACAGAATACTAATTTCATTGTGACAAAACTTAAGTGCGACTTTTTAGTTTAAAAGCCTGATAGTAATTATCTTTAATTTTGCAGTTTAAAAACTGAAACTTTATAAAACTTCAAAATGAATTGTTATTTTGTTAACTTAAAATTGCTGGGTTGTTGAGAAGCAAAAGATGCCCGCAATAAAGTGTGTTCATACAGAGCGTCTAGAGTCCGCAATATAGTTTAACAGCAAAATTTGTAAGGTCAGCCGGGGAAAAGGGCCACTCTCCAACATTTTAGATGGGTTCCTACCCTCAGAAATATTTTTGATGTTAGTATTTTAAGCCAGGAATTACAGTTTTACTTTTCTTTACCAGACATTTTGTAGCTAAAATACATTTTATTGAGGTGTTTTATATTTATTATTAATTGCTGTAGATTACTTCTTTGAAGTGCGCTCCTTTCAACTTCCCCCCCCCAAAAAAAAGTGAGTCCAGCTTCCATCGTCACGGATTTGTGTTCTAAATGAATGAAACATAATTACAATCTAAATCTTCTTCGAGTTATTTTTCTCTGGCGAGTATCATTGACCAAATAACTTCTGCGAATGGCACCATCTTTATACTACTTACTACTTTTTCCTTCTCTATTTATCAAAATTTATATTTTACTTGATATCAACACTAGTACTTCCGAGCTAGAATGGCAGCGTCTTTGAAACCTCGCATATAAACTTTATGCAGAGAGAATATTATACGACGGTGCGAAGATATGGCCACCCCACTTCCCGAACCCAACGCCTACCGCCCCCCTCTGAATTGAAGGCCTGCAATTAGCTGTTATCACAAAAAAGCACTTAACTGTACAACTTTCTGTTTTGGGTAGTTTAACGCAGTACTTTTCAACTATATTTCATTCATTTTCAAGTGTTTCAACTCTTTTGGGTCATCTCAGGAAAATTTGCTATTACTAATAACATAATAAATATATACTGCTTTCACCATTCCAGAGAATAGATTCATGTTTTATGGCATGTCACAATTTGTCACAACTCAAAAATTTCAAAATGTCACAGGGAAGGCTCAATTGTCACAGGTTTTTTGGTACTTTTTCCATGTTTATGTCACA
>JAOBAT010091004.1:0-17581 GCA_026413305.1 Hydrozoanthus tunicans
ATCACCATCACCATCACCATCACCATCACCATCACCATCACCATCACCATCACCATCACCATCACCATCACCATCATTATCATTATCATTTTCATTATCATTATTATTATTATACAGAGATTGCTCTTACCAGGGGAAGGTTTAGTTCTATGAGCTCAGCAATCTTCATGTCTTCTTCCTGAAATAATTTGTGTAAGACATCAGCACTGAGTTAATATATGGGGTCGCAAACTGAAAAAACCATGAGACTCAAACCTCAAACGAACTTAAAAATTTTCTGTAATGTATCTGCTCTCACGTTGTTTGACCTCAAACAACTGGGAAAAAGATGTTTATGCCTTCATATTAAGAGTAATATCAATAAAAACAATAAGAAGAAGAAAAAGAAGAAGAACTCATGGTTGCGCATCTATTCAATGAACTTCACAGCAAAAAATAACTTCTATTTCGAGTTCACAATTTTATTGTGATTTCACCAACAATATTTCTGTACCTGAGCCTTTTGAAGACCTCCAAGTCTTTTCTCGTGGTCTTTTTTCACATTCTCAAGCTTCTTAAGAGCTGCTTTTTCCTGCTGCAGTGCTTTCATGTCGAGCTTCTGTCCCTCTTGTTTGGAGAAAAACTCATCCACAGCCTGCGAAAAAAATTACACAGCGCACGCGCCTGAGCCAAACGTTACGCGTTGCCTTACGTTACGTTACGTTACGTTACGTTACGTTACTAGTAAACGTTAGAGCGATATACGTACACAACAGTGTCTGGCTAACACAATCATAATACCAGAAAATAGTAAGTACAAATATTTAACTAAGCAATTATTAAAAATGTGCATAACGATATTGTATTAATTCTTCTTGAATTCGAAAAGTTATACTCCAATAAATTGTTTAAGATTGTTTATATATAGTTGATTTAAGAACTAAAAATTGTTAGGTTTTTCCAATATGTAGTACTAGAGTTCTTCAGTTGCTCCAAACTGTGAATACACAAAAAACTGACTTAACCAGCCAGAAGTGGTTGTTGCAGTAATATATCGATTTTAACAAACCTCTTTTTTGAAACTTTACAATATTATTGTACCTTGTCAAAAGATGCAAACTCCTTGTATGGGCATGACAGGTGTTGGTGGAACAAGAATGGGTGAAATTCTTTGTAACTAAAATGGACGATATTAGTTTGATAAGATTCTTATTAATACTGCATTCTACTTAGTAAGTCAACTAAAGTTCAACCTTTCAAACACACTAGTATATTCGCTTATGGATTCAGAATGGTTTTGGGTATGTTGTTAATTTTTCTTTCGTAGTGCGCGCGGCATAGTTTATACGCCTTTGAAAGTACACATTTTCTGAAACCTTACAGTTTCTCCGTTCAAAAATATTTATCTCCTTATAAATGACAAAAACTGATTTGTCTTACAGGTCCGTGTTTCGGAAGTAAGCACTTCCAAATAAAGAGCTCCATCTAAAAAAATATCAAACGCAATAACATCAACTACAAACAAAATCAATTGGCACCCCAGGGCCACCAAAACGGTACCAGGTTTTTTTAAATTAATGCTTCGTTATTTTTTTAACGTAGTTCAAAGTTTACACGCCTTCTTAAAATAAAAAAGTTCAGTAAAAAGCCAATAACTTCAAACCCAGGCAAAATATCGTAAAACGCTGGTAGCGTTTTCTATTCCAAGTATCTGGCTATCTTTGTGCAAAAGAATTTATTACTCATTATTCAAAAGAATTTATTATTATTATTATTATTATTATTATTATTATTATTATTATTATTTATCATATTATATCTTTCTTAGTTCAGAATTTATTATTCCCCATAACTTGAATACCAAAGATCGTTTTTCGAACATGTTAGATAAATCTCTACAGAACACATTTGGTGAACATAAAAAATTCGAAGTTTTGGCATCGTAAAACCATTCTGATACCTTAAAGTGCATATGAAGTGAAATTTTTATTGCTTTGGTAGATACCTTGCTAAATGAAGAAAAGCGGTAAAAAAAATTGTCAAAACCTTTTATAGTTCTCAAGGTAATTTTATTTACTCGCACTAGTGGTTCCGGCAAATTTGCTTTTTTGAAAATCTGCTGTTAATCCATAACCTTTGGATAAATCCAGGCAAATTTGTGCTGCTGACATATCTCAAGGTAGTTAGATCATTGGTCCAGGTTTGGCTCAAATTCATCCAAAGGTTATACTGCTCATCCACCAAACATAAATCAGTCAAATGTGGACCCATCACACTCTGGACACTACCCATTGAATCCTTACCCCTATAAACTGTTTCATTATCCTTAGATATGCCATATTATCAAGTGCTAAAAGTAATCTGTATAATCTATGACAGTTGTTGTTCCCTTATCATGAGTACCATAACTTAAACTGACAATGAATGAAGCCGATTGTTTCTCTTACGTCAGTAGGTCTTCATCAGCCTCTCCGAGTTCTGACAAGGGTTTCTTTTCCCGCTTTTGTATTATAAACCCCTAAAAACAAACGAAAAGAAACCTGCCAATACTCATAGGGGAAGGAGAAAACTACACTTTTTCGAAAAAAAAAAATCTTCTAAGGGGCAGAACACTACACTTAGACACAAAATCAGATTAAAACTAAAGAAATGCAAAAAAAAATGTTTAATGAAGTTAAAAAAGCGGCTATGAGCAATTAGTTTGTTTTTTCATATTGATTGTAAGCAGTTACAATTATTAAACAACAGAATGTAGAATGCATTTTGGAGCAATGATATATAAAATTCAAGTTTCCCATACAAGAATCGTGAGGGGAGCATGGGCTAAGTACTAAGTACATACTTGGTTACAATTTCCAGGATGAATTACCTTGCAGTTTTGAGACAGAAATAACTCCATTTTTTCTTCAGCTTTTTCAATGGCAATCATCACCTTGCCAAGATCTTCAAAGTGCAGAGTAAAATTAGACTAGAAATATATAATTATATTATAATATGTATATATTATCCTAACAACAGGCTGGGCAAACAGGGTTATTAAGATACTGTATCTATTACATTGCTTCAGATTTAGATCAGTAAAATGAGAAAAAACAATTATCGCTGTACACTTGCCTAACCAAAAAATCAGTCCAATAATTTACTCTTACTGTATGGAAAATTATTTGACTGATATTCTAGACCAATCAGAACACAGGACTTGGTTGTTGGCTCAAGAAATTTGATATGCTATGTTTTGTGTAAAAACAAGTATGACTGTACTATGGGACCAGGAACTGGTACATCACAATAATGTTTACAGTGTGTAATGGACAGCTAGAATTACTCTTCAAACACAGTTTTGTTTACTTATTTTATGTCATGAGTAACAACAAAGGATACTTTAGTTTGAAATCTACACCCTGAACTCATGCATACATTTTACTTGATGGCTTTTTATCTACATTTGATTCTCGCTGATTTTCATTTCACCGACAGTCCTATATAACTGCAGTTGCAATATTTGCTGTATACTGCATGACTGTGCAGTCATCATGTCTGATGAAAAAATGTATGCTTTATTTCCCTAAAGAGGCTCAATTCAGGGAGTTATACTGTACTTGAAAACAAAGAAAATGTGTAACAATGTTTTAACTTCTAGTTAATAAGAAAAGATTATTAATTTTGTGTTATATGGTAAAATCAAGAACTGCTTGTAGAATCCCTATAGAATCAAAAGTCTTACTCAGTCAGTCAAAAAATTCTACTTATTACCACTGTGCAAATATTCATGGCAATCTGATGCGAAATGGCAGAAACTTAGTTCTTTAAGTCAGCTTCGGCTATGCATTGTAAATTCCAATGTGGATGGCACATTCTGAAATTATTTGTAAATTCTCTAAAAATCCAGAAATAAAAAATTCAACTCCGCCAATTGTCAATCTTGCATTTGGGCTTTCAAATTGTCTATAATAAGGTTCCATGATATATACATTTTATTGCCACCAACTGACTATGCATGGTTACATACCTCAAAATTCATTCAATTCTTTAAAATTCTTTTAAAATTTTCTAATTAAAAAAAAACTCATTAACAAGGTCATCCCATTATTACGGTCAATATTTTCTTGACCTGTACTGCAGGTGAGCATATCAATGGGGACCCACTGTAAACTGAGGTTTGCTAAGTTCAGTATGTAAAGCTGTAGGATAAAAATGACCAAAAAAATCCACAGGCTAATTAGTTAATTTACCTTGTTCTAGCTCAAAACCTTTTTCAAGCTTTGCATTTTCCGGAAGGCCTGCATCTAACAAACAGTGCTCAATAAGAGCAGGACCATAAACTGGTGGAGGAAAAGAATTAATTAATAATGTACAGTTTTATTAAATATTTTAATTTATAAGTACTGTTTTATAGAGTGTTTATAACCATGAAGGGTTATAGTTTTTAAAAATCAGACTTTTAAGAGCAGCACCATAAACTGTTGGAGGAAAAGAATGTACAGTTTTACTTAGTTAAATTCTTACTCTTTTGAGTTTAGTTAACAGCAATAAAGTCAAAAGATCTATGTATAGTCTTTGAAAGGTCGATTTTTAAGGCTGTAATCCAACACAAGCTATAGAGGTATATATTTATGTAGTTATCACATATATATAAAGATTGCAATAATACAGATTTAGATTTAGATTTAACAAAATATTTATCACCTTATCCAGGGCGTTTTTTTGTTAAGGGTTTTTCAGGATAACTTTGTAGGGTGGGGTATTGATGATCAAACTTGCTGTCCCTGGATGGGGAAGGGATTTGGGTGTCTTCATGATCGACCTTTATCTCTTGATAAAGGGAAGAGATTTTGGTGTTTTCAAGACCAAACTTTTTGTCCCTTGGTAGGGTATGGGTTTGGTAACTAAGCATTATTTTTTAACCTAAACTTGTTGTCGCTTGTATGGTACGGGTTAGATGACCAAACTTTTTGTTCCTTTGAAGGGGCAGGTTTTTTTTGTATTTTCTTGATTTCAAACCTCAGTGTTGTCCCTTGGTATGATATTGGTTTGGTAAACAAACATCTTTTAACCAAAACTTGTTGTAGCTTTGTAAGCTAGGTGGTTATAATTAATTAGATGACCAAACTTGTTGTCCCTCATTGAGGTAGGGCTTTCTTGTGTTTTCATGACCTAAAACATGTTGTCCCATGGTAGGGTAGGGGTTTTAGTGTTTGTTTGTGACCAATTAAACTTGTTGTCTCTGGACACAGTGTATGTAGGGATTTTTATGTTTTACGACCAAACTTCATGAAGCTAGTGGCATTCAATAAAATATCAATGCAAGCTACCACTTACTAAAATTAGGATTGAGTATCTTTCGAACGGGATCATCTTTCTTTCCATCCAATAATATCTCTCTCAACCTAGAAGATTCATTCATTGCAGTTACGGGAACCAATCAGTGCTTGTCAAAATGGATGTCACTTGTTATTCAATACTCTATGTATTTAGTCATTAATTTATTTACCGTAAATAATTTAAAATAGTGTACTATAATTATTCATTTGTTGTACGCACGGAATTAATCAGTAACTAACTCCTATTTGCCACGATATGCAATAAAGTATAAACTATCTATTTCATTGCACATTACAGACTTAAAATAATTTCATTCTTTAATAATGTTCTCAACAACACAATACAAAGCGACCAGATGTCTCTGCAATAAAGTATAAACTATCTATTTCATTGCACATTACAGACTTAAAATAATTTCATTCTCTAATAATGTTCTCAACAATACAATACAAAGCAACCAGATGTCTCTTCATTCAGTAAAAGTGGTACTAGACTTTTTCATTTCCCCCAGAAAAGCTTCATAGAGCACACTAGTACATCTTTTTGCCATCACATCATGATGTATTGTACAAGTCTTAGATAAAGATTTACTTTAAAGGCAAGTTTTGGATTAGACTTTTTGCCTCGTTAGCACACACACTTCTTTTTAGCTACAAAAACAAAGCTTCAAAATAATGAAACGTTTTTCTCTGAATACATGGCATTGATATGCTGAGTAATGACATTCCAAGATAATTTATGGTTTTAAAAAATGGAAATTTTACAAATTACATAATGTAGCTCATTATTGATCCTGCCTCCAGCTGTTTTACATGTTTTGAGTAGTAACTTCTTGTTTAAAACTACATTTGTAGTTCTAACTGAAAGTTTGGTCATTCAATAACTTCGATAAGCATTAATTATGGAAATTTGAAGTCAGTTGTTGTTTATCTCTGTTCTTTCTAGGACTTAAGTTGTATGAAGCAGAATGTAAACAATGGCATCAGCTGAAACTTGCCGTGTCAATCCCAAGTGATTAAATTAGTTCCAAGAGAAACCCAAAAACAATCCATGTTACATATGAGAAAGT
This sequence comes from Hydrozoanthus tunicans, assembly GCA_026413305.1. Taxonomy (NCBI): domain Eukaryota; kingdom Metazoa; phylum Cnidaria; class Anthozoa; order Zoantharia; family Hydrozoanthidae; genus Hydrozoanthus; species Hydrozoanthus tunicans. Next base: position 6,371 of record JAOBAT010091004.1, read on the forward strand.
AATAATTTCAGCACACTACATTATAGACTGCAACTGATAGCAGCATGATTTTTGCACTTGTTTAACCCTATAAATCCTGCAAAACACTTCACCTTTCAATTGAAACAACTGGTCCCCTCTGCCTAGCTGACTCAACAGGGTACCTCTCTCTTACAGCAAACCTGACATCATCTGCATCTTTCCGAGTTCTGAGAAGACTGACAATTGAGTACTCAAAATCTGTCAACACAATGTTGCCCTTCAAAGAAAGGAAAGTAATACTTATTCACTGTCTGAAAGTTTCATGAAAAGGATCCACAAATCCATGATATTATAATCATATTAATACATAGATCAAAAACAAAAAGCCAGTTACAGTACCTTTAAAAAGGGGTTAAAGGAATTCCTTATGTTCATAAAAACCTAAAAGAAATCCTCCTTTTCTGCCAGTAAATGACAATTATAACAAATTTCGAAAAATTTAGATTTTTTAAGAAATTTTTTTAAATTCATTTTAATCTTATAATAGATATTATTTTTGCAGTACTTTCATTTGTCATTATTATTATTGTTGTTATCATTAAAAGAATTATTAAATTATAATTATTAATTCTTATTACATTTTTTTAATTATTAGTACTCCAAGTTATCATCATTATTATTGTAACAAACAAAACCTTAATTTTTTTGACCCATATATTTCAAGTTGATTTATCTTGAACTCAATCAACTTCAGTGGAACATGTACTTTTGAAGACATGTTAAGTATCATATATCATGGGCCCACAATGAAAAGACAAAATTTAAAATCTAGATCTGTAGTATCTGAATCTGAAGAGCAGATCAACCTGCAGGACACTACAGGGCCATCTTTCCATTAGCCAGCATAGCTTGGTGTTCTTAGTCATTCTAAAAAAGAGGTTCTGCCATGGAAGCTTAGATAGTGCCAATTACATGACAGTGAGAATTTTTTTAACTCAAAATAAAGATCACACCATTTCAAAACAATAGGACTTCAGGTTTTCATTTGTGATGTTATGGTCAAATCCTAAAAGTTGAAATTCAATGTTTATTTTTGTTTTGGAATTCTTGTATTTCTCCCCATTCAACTGTACTAGGAATCAACTAATGATGCATATGCCTGCTGGCTCTCTGATTGTTTTACTTGGTATTTTATTTAGCAAATAAATTTAATGTCTGAGGTAATACTGAAAGACCTTGGATGAACTGCAGTTTATCAAAAAATGAAACCACCATGTACCTGATCTGTATCTATCCCCCCCCCCCTCCTCCCCCACTTTTCCTGATTCTAATCCCAACCAATAGGGGATACAGTTACAGGTTAAAATTAACCATTAACCCAAGAATCACATTGCTACACCATCAGAATATTGTACATACCCGATCATAAAGCTCGATGATGAAGTGATATGCTGCCTCGTTGGACCCAAACTGTAAATCTACAATACGGTCAATTCCAAGTTGTCTGATATCCACCAATCGTCTCCCTTTTAAATGCTTCCGACACTGCCATGCAAATTAAAATGACAAATGTTCTGAAATAAAGTTCATTATTATTGCACCATAATAATAATTATGTAATATCTTTACCTTCATTGAAAACCCAGATGGGAATGTGTTTTTAGGCCATTCAAACTCAGTCGAATGGATCCTGTTTCCAGACTCCACCAATATCATTTCCTTACTCTCAGGCCTAGAAATGCATGTTAAAATAAAAATAGAAACTGACAACATACAGTTCAAGATGATGGCTAGTTAACAACTACTATAATAATAATGTAATCTCAAACACAAAACAATTAATTAATGTTTCTGCTAATAATGTTGCAATCCTTTCATTCCCCAAAAATTTTATGTTTGATAGTGTACAGTAGTTGACTGACTAGAGTGCATGACATGCCAAACTTGTAATCTTCTCACTCAGTTAATCCAACCAATAAGTTTACATATTTTCAAGCAATAAAATGTATTTCCCATGTATATGTACTTTTATATAAACATGAGGAGAGTTTGGAGAATTGATAAAAAAACTAAAAGCCATCCACAGCAAGTAACTTACAAGTTTTTCTATCAATTAATTGATAAACATTCCCACAGTTTTTATAAAAAACATATATAGACAAAGGAAATACAACTTAATGATTTAATTTTTCTAAAAAATCTCAGACACACTGATTTTTTTCCCAAAACTGTCTAAATTCTCCTTATAAATTATGTTCACCAGTTAAAAACATATCTATGTACTCTCTTTCAAACATGGTTTTCTCACGCTTGACGACCGATCAGTGTGTAAGATTCATTAGTGTTACATATTACAACACACTAAATTGAGTTATTGACCTTGGAGAGGTCAGCTGATATAGTTAATCAGCATTAATGTCAGATATAAACGGTAGTATTAAATTAAGGTTTCTGACCAAAATGCACATTCTGAAGTTTTTAAAGAACATTTGGCATAATTTTGTCTTGAGGTCTAAATCCATTGAAATCTTTTCTGAACTGCATCATTTTCTGTTTGGAGACCCTATTGCTGTAATACATCACATTTTGGTCAGACTGTAAAACATAGCTGATGTAAATCACTTACTTGGCTAATTTAATTAAATAAGTTTTGTTATCAATGTCATAAATGTTTGCAACCCGCATTCCAAGCAGCCTGCAAGAAAAATACAACAAGTTTTTATCAGTAAAGGTAACTTACACACTGCACGGAATCTTAACTCAGTCATTAATGTAAAAAGTTTAGAATGTCCACAGTTTACACCTAAATTAAGATAATATTTAAAACTAAACTATTTCAAGTTTTAAGTAAAGGCTGAAGCCATGGATAAGATTTTGGTGGAGCTCTTTAATTTTTTTGCACTGTAAAGATGTATGATAATTTATCTAGATTTCACATTTTTCTGGATTGCAATTACTACATGCATGTTGCTCATTGAGCATGACCATGACGTAACTCACTCCATGTACAACAGGTCTGCAATGTGTATTCCAAGTTCAACTTGACTACAACACAATCGCATATATCTCACTTCGTGTCGATGCCTGTGATTGCACATTTAGCATTTATATTTACATACTAGCTGTGGTACCTAGCATTATTCCAAGTGGTGTCTTTTACATAAAATAATGCACTATTATGCAGCTGTTCTAAGCTGGAACTAAAACACATGTCTATTAAAAAGACAGGGCTTGCGTGCAATGCAGAACTTTATACTCATATACAACAATGTCTTTTGACAGCAGTGTCTTTGATCAGATGTTAACGTAATAAATACTAGCCACCATATAAACTTCAACTATTTGTAGCCTAGTATGTTGATACAGCAACAACTGAGCAAATTCAAGAGGCACCTAGTTCCATATATTTTCAGAAATCTCTAACTGATCTATGCTTTTCAAGTATTTGTTAACCAGTTATCTCAGTTCAAGTCACATTGTGTGGACGTCTATCATATGTATGTTTATTTTATGATATACTTAACAAAAGGTGAAATACTTTATTCGCTACTAGTAAGTGATATCACAAAAATCTATGAAAGTAAAACTAACAATTAATCACTACGTATCACTCACCTTTCCTTCAGCTCCGTTATGATCGCACACAGATCAAGTGTGGTAAATCTCGACTTCATGACGCACCAGAAATGAAGCAAACTACTTCTAAGCTATCTAAGAAATTAAAATGTTCAGAGATAATCTTCGTCTAACAAAATTAAGATTCGCAATTGAACGCTGATGAGCGCTGATTCATCCGCCATTTTGAAGGTTTCAGTTACCGAGAGGAACTGGGTCCAACCTCTGATTCAGACTGATCAACTTCCGGTTTACGTCAGAATACACGGGCTGTAGGATACATTGGTTACGAGTTTAATATAGAGGCAAAAGACCAAACCTTGAAATGTTGCTTGAGTTTTTCTCTTTGTTCGAGAACCGCCGCGATCTTGATCGTTGCAACCGCCATTTTCATTTCAAAATATTCTTGAAGTTGGCCCCACGCCGTATAAGCCGCCACAGAAGCGCGGTCAGTAAGTTTTAATCGTTACGTAATTATCAAATTTTAGAACTAAACAGTTAAACATTTCAAGGTTTGATCAGCCCGCGGAATAATAGGTTCTTGTTGGTATCTGTTTCAAACGGCTAACGTAACAGAGGGAAATTGTATTTAAAGGCACATGTACATAATTTACTAGTAGTTTTTATCAAAAGTAAAGTGCTGCGAGTAAGGGTGTGATATAGTCATTTGCAAAAAAAAACAGAGAAACAATTAAATCATTTTTTATTTAAGCAATAGATAACTTTTTCTGTATCTACATACTCTGATGCAATTACGAGGGTAGGTTGGGAGAATTCAAGACAGTTATAGTGCAGCCTCGAGAACATTTATTTTGATATTTGTATCAGAGTATGTAGATACGGGATGCTTTTATAAAATAAACACACTGCAGGCGCCGTACGATAATGCGACACTGCAGACGCTAAAATCATTTATCCGCCTCCCACTCACGAGATAGACTACTATCGTGCAACACAGGGATCCCATAACGGACTGAAAAAGTGTTGCTGTGTCATCTGTTTACTGGTGTATTACTACTAATGGCCAGAATACTGAACATTTATTGTGCAACCATTCAGCAAAAGTAAGTGAAAAATGGCTCCCGCGCTGCTGACCTGACCTTGTTCTCCACTTTCTTAGATTCAGAATGTGGTAGCTGTCGCCGATACAGACCGATATCAGCTAACTGAATATCAGGCCTACTCCAGATCCTTAAGTCGCTGCGATTTAGAGCGACTTAATGCGACTTGAGACAATTTAAGGAGACTTAAGGAAATTTAAGGACAAATCGGGTGAAGAAGTGCGATCAGTAAGAAAAAAATGGTGTGAAAAATGACTGCGACTTAGGGCGATTTCAGTGAAGGGGAACCGACTAAACCCTAAAATCAACTTTTGCCAAACAAAATCTTTAACTGAGTGCGAAAACCGATATTAAAACAATTCTTCGTATCGCGCTGACTTTCCGAGAAATTCGAGTTTAAAACACGTTACTTGCCGCATTGTACCGTTAACAATAATTTATAGTTGCCTGTGGTATTGAGGGTCTTAGATAGTCCGCTCTACACGGCTCACATTTATATGAGTTAACAGTTGCCCTCAGTTAGTAGAAGAGACAGACCACGACACCGGGATCACCCTACTCTTTGTTGACAAGTGTTGTGGGTTCTTTTAAGTCCCCCGACAGAAGATCGAGAGCCTACGGTTTAACGTCCTTATCCGAGAAGACGCGAAGGTCTAACCGTTTGCAGATGTTAGAGCAAAGGCAGCAGTTTCTACTCAATTACTTTAAGACCCTGAGTGAAGGTCCGGCACCGAGAATCGAACCCGGGCCTCAAGCACGAAAGACTGGCGCCTTACCAACTAGGCCAGGCGGCGTTACATCTTAAACCACACATTCAAATGTTCCCATTTTTTATTAGTCACCTTGTTGTTTTACTGTTATACTGTTACATTCTGTTGTAAATAGTTTTGCACTGCATACTTTAACATTTTGTTTGCACTAGCATTTCATATACAAGCGTGAGTACTATCTTGCCGATCAAATTTGTAAAGACAAAAAAGTAATATTATGTCTGTCACGAGCAATATCTAATCATTTGATTTATCCTGGTCTTCACTAAACTGCATGTGACTAGTCCATTCACGGATCAAGCTAGCGGTCGACTGTGCCATGAAAACAATCTTAACTAAAATCGGTGTCCGGCTGGTTTGTGTCGTCATTTTCCTGTTTTTCAGCAAACGCCAGGTCTCCTGGAAAACACAGAAACAAACATTTCGAAACATAAATGAGAGTTTGACTTGAGTCAAAAACTCACAAGACTTCCTTTATTTTGTGTAATATTATCAATATTATTGCAAAAGGATACAAATCATAATGCTGTATAGACTTAAATTAGCTCATACGTTATTTAATTTGTGTAAATGATTAACAGTTGATGACTTGTCTTTTAAATAACACATTGATAATTTGACATAATTTCGTCATTTCAGTTAAGGAATCATTTACAACGATAAACTTTGAAAACAAAAAAAAGATGAGCTCTTTCGACCTAAAATCGACACTTCCCCCATATAAGAATCCTAAATAGTTGGAGGCAGACCAGTTGGCTATTTACAAGCGCGGCGGATTTGACACTGCAATCACCTCAGCCAAATCCTGTCAGTGATCTGAGTGGGGTTTGAACCCGGACAACCGCTACAAATCTAACCAATGAGCCCACACCAACTGGCCATGGCGTTGCATTTTGCGTCTTTTGTAAACTTGCGTGCGTGCGTGAGTGTGTGCGTACGTGTTATTTTCGTACGCATTGTGCGGGGTGGGGGACGGGGGGTGTCCTACCACCTTGCTAGGACCAAGATAGAAGCCCATATTGCCTTAATTTAATTCAACTTACCGTTCTTCAATGCATTTACAATATTTCTAGTAAAAGAGAACAAAGAGAATATATTAACGATATTATTACCTAAATATTGAAACCTTAATATACATGCAAACTATACAAATCATTAAAAGTAATCATAAATAATTCGGATAAACTATGGTTCAAAAAAATGCGTCCTGGAATAGGTAGGTTTTTATAGAAGTCGCTGTCCTTAAACGTGTCGGTACAATGCAAGCAGTTGCTATTTTAGCCTTTCACCTTTTTCTCCTGGACATGTAACCAAAATATCAAGGAAAACCCTTCATTAACACACCTTACGTACATACCAAAAGACTATTTCATTACCACTCAGGTTGTTACTTCTAACATGAAAGCATAATAGGTACCTAAGATATGTGTTTCACCTCTTTCCTGCATGTTCTGTTTCAATATTCAATCTCTTCCTTAGAAGTTTCTTTAAATAAAAACAAAAAAATGATATTAGATATCGAGAAATGATAAATGAGCAAAAACGTTTGTATTGCAATGCCAAGATTTTATTTACAGATTTTTGCATCTAGTTTTTTTCCTTTAAACCTTTCCAGTATGATAAGATAGTCAATAATTAACTTTTTCTTACATATCTCGTTCGAAATGAGAGAGAACGTGAACTGGATAAGTTATTGAAAGCTTTTGAAAATAAAAAGCCAAATTCTAATTACTGGCAACACAAAAAGCGTGCATGGGTTGTTGATGGAAAAACCTGGCAACTTTTCATGCTGGCCCTGACTGAGATTAACTACTATATCAAAAAGGTGAGAAATAATTGTTCTTACTGCCTCAAGCTTTTATGGGGAACAGGTCACTTAACTTGGTTCCTTATGGAACAGCGGATATATAACCTGCTAACTGCAGAACCAAGTTATAAGTGACCAGTCAGTCCTTATGTTAGTTCCTGTAGCTCAGTGGGTAGAGCGTCTGACCGGTAATCAGAGGGTCATGGGTTCACTTCCCGTTAAGGTTTCAGTTTTTCTTCTGAGAAAAAGAAGCTTGTAACAATAAAAACAATTCATCCACAATATCAACCCAAGCTTACAAACTTTTGCATCGTATACTAAAAGGTTGTTGTTGGCCAAATATCTAACAAAACATTCATTGTTAGAAGACAGATCCTCGAGTATGAAGATGGGTAGGTCTGACATTGACATCCCTTTCCCTTTTGTTATTTAAACAATTGCTGTTTGATTCGGGGGGGAGGGTGAGTTGTTATACGTTTCTTTCTAAGCTTCGTTTTAAAAGTATGACGGTGCAACGAACCTATCTTGTGGTCACAAGCAACCCCTACGTCATGCGCATGCGTACAGCCTTCAGACAGTCCCCATTCTTGAATTCTACAAAAGGAAAGTCCAATTTCGTTTCCTCTGCACTGCACGTTGTTTACCACGATAGGACCAGAGCCTTCTCCAAAAGACTGGGTTGTTTCAACGGCTTGCTCAAAACCCAGAGTTCGACATACGACATCAGCGTCTCGCAGGTCCCAGTTCTTGTTGCAGACTGTACCCCAGACTCCTTCGTATTGCACCTCAACACGGCCTTCCTTGTTCGATGTACCACCAACTAGTCGTATGCCTATTAAAGCAATTATATGACTGGACATTAGTTTCAATAAGAGCATGCAAGTAGTTGAAACTGGAAATAAAAAACAATTCTAGTCTCATTTAAATTTTGATTTGAAACAGTGTATCTGCGATTGATGTAAGCTTCCAGGAAAACAAAACCTAGAAAAGTACTTAGAAGCAAAAAAAGTTACATATGTCGAGGAGGCTTTTTTGCTGAAAACAGAGCAGTAAGGCCTAAAAGGGTGTAAAGACATCTTAAAATTTCCCAAGAAATGATTTTCAAAAAAAGTGTTTTTTCAATTAAGAAAAAGAAAATCCAAAATAGAAAAACATGTTCATATCTAAAAACATTTTAAGCTAAGGGAAGAAGTCAAAACAATGGTATTTTTAAGGAACCCAATTTTGTCGGGGGAGGTGGTGGTAGCGGCACATACCCACTACCCCACCCCTCTCCACATTTTCAGAGCTCAATTTCTCAAAACCTGATTTAGGGGTATTGGTTGTTATTGTATTATGGACTTCTCTCTCCACAAAGAAGGCGTTGGTGCAAGCACTTTATCAATATCTATTTTACTGAACATGATATTTGCTCCAGAAATTCAGCAATTTTGAAAAAAGGTGGTGGGTGGCGGCACATAATACCCCACCCCCTAAATTGGGTTCCTAGGAAGTACCGTTGTTTCGACCTTTTCTCCAATGTAAACGAGTCAAACGAATATGGCAGCCTGCAAGAGCGAGGATCCTACATCCTATCTCTCTTAAATGCATGTGAATTGAAAAACGTTGTTACTTCAGTGGGTAGACCTTGCTAAATGAGGATTAGCAATGAAAATGTTTTGTAAAAATCTATAATGCTTCTTGATAGATATTAACGACATTTAAAGTTCTCAACTGATGGCATTATGTTTGGTTCCGACAAATTCGCATTTTACTTAAACATGCTGTTAATCCATTAACTCTGGATAAACTTGAGCCAAACCTTCACTAATGATCTATCTACTTCGAGATACATCATATTTTATTTGTTTTTAATGTTTGATAAAGCCGTTGTCTCACGGTGCAACATTGCATGAAACGTTGCGCACAACTGAAACACTCCGTGTGGCCACTCGGTGAAACGTTGCATGCAATGTTGCAGGCGTGGGATCGGTTTTTTCTTCGCGCAACGTTGCGTGCAACGGTTTCAAGGTTTTCAAGGTCTCCCGTTGCGCGAAATATTGCAGGCAATGTCGCACCGTGTAATTACGGCTTTAGTAGCCTTGAAAGCGTGCGTTATGTACATGTACCTTGCATTGGGCCTCGGCTCTTAAAATTCAAGCATACGTAATAATGTGTTAAAGTTGAGTCCCGGGTCGGTTTTGTAAAGAATTTTTTTGGTACATAAAATATTTGAAATATAAAACTGTAACAAATTTAGAAAGACTACAGTCCAAAATTCAGTGTGTTCAAAATTTCCTCGCTGTTTAACTTTGATGTTCACGAAGTTGTAATATTATGTGACGTTGAATGATAAAAATTTAAAATGAAACGTTTCATATATTGCAATGGCAGGACGGGAAAGGATTTTGTTTGCAAATAAAAACAAAACTTGCGAAGGGTTTGGTGTAGTAGTAAATCTCTTTCCAATCCAAAGGTCTCCGGCCGGATCCCCCGCCTGGTCGTCATGAGTTGAACATTTGGGTGACTTTCTTTCCCCCTAGGGTCCTCTTATAGCTTTCTATCCACGCGGGGTCGGTAAAATCAAGACCAGCATACAAAGGCCGCTTTAGAGCGGCTGTCTGAGGCGCCTTTTCGTGCTTCCGGTATACGGGCGTAAAAGACTGATCATTGTAAAGTACTCTTGGGCATGTTTATATGGAAAGGTCGCTATTTAAGTGCATCACTTTACTTCTTAAAAATTACCCCCACGTACTTGTCCCAGGGTTTTATTTTCTGCGAGACTAACTTTGAAAGAAGTTTACATTTCTGTTACTTGAGAGATACAAATTCCTCCACATCATCATTTAACGTACACGCTTGCGCTAGTCTCTCCTTTTTCGTCTGTGCGTAAAATCTTAACAACTAAGGTCAATGATGGTCACACTTTGTCAGATCGAAGACACCTGTAGACCTAGAGACAATTTTAACGAGGACAACTTCCAGATTTTGATCGGAAAGACGCACACGAATAAAAAAGTTTCCTATCACGAGAAGCTCACAAGCTGCACCTGAACCTGTCCTCGCATATTACTGAATTGTAAGATACTGTCTGTGCGAAACGCATCTTAAACTTACCATAACATTCCACTGCAGCGTCAAATTTGTACCAGCTATACTGCAAAAATGTGTGGTTACACTGCTGTAGGCTCGTTTCGCTTCCTCGACAGTTAAGGCTGAAGAACCCTTTCTTGGAGTTTCCTGTTTGGACAACAGTCACTGTATGAGCCCCTGCGTAACCCAGTTGGCGACACGCTACATTGCCGTCACGAATATCCCACCCTCTCCCATCGACTGCTGCCCAAATTCCTCCCAAGTCTATCTCCACAATTCCCTTATATGGTGTGTCAGATGAGCCATTGAGACGGATACCAAAATCTAGGAGAAAACAACCAGCAAGAGGTTAGAACGATATTGATAGCACATGTAATAATCTTGGTTTTTCAAACGTAAACAAACAAGAGCTTGAGAATCCCTTAGCAACTGGCTGATGCGTACTTATAGATCCAGTCATTAATGGAAGCTAGCATCAATGACACTAAACAATTGCTTTGAGGTCTTTTATGTTTGTCTTCATCCCTCGAATGTCCCAACAATAAACAATTGCTTACAACCTAGGTTTTTCGTTATGTATCGCAGCACTATACGACAGAGTGGGAGGCCTGTGACACTTACCTCTTGATGTCTTGCATATCACAGCAGCATCAGGGGAATAAGACCCACAGTTGGACGCTGCTTCCCAAGAATCGTGTGAGCATTGTCTGAGGGAGGGTTCGAAGCCGACGCAGTTTACTCTCTTCAGAAATATAGGTTCTTTTCCTTTTCCAAACATATCACTCTTTATTGCAGCCTCTGCCCCTTCGTATCCCAAATACCTGCACACCACGTTAGCTTCTTTGATGTCCCAATCATAATCTCCACAAACTCGGCCCCAATGCCCATTGTGGAAAACTTGAACTCGACCAGAAGAATTTGTTCC
>JAOBAT010091015.1:0-17578 GCA_026413305.1 Hydrozoanthus tunicans
TTTTGCGAGTCATTCCCCCCCCCCCCCTCCCCCCATTCCGCCCCTCCGAACTATCTCTTTTTCACTCTCCCTCCCCCTATCTCATTCCCTCCACTCCACCTCCTCCCTCAAATTCTTCCTCTCCCACATCCTTCCTTCATTTGTTACTTTAGTATCATATTTCTGTAACAACTGGTTCTTTGACGTAGCCCTGAGGTATGTACCCCGTTCTTTTCTTCCGTGGTGAATATGCCCATACCCAGCCAGGCGCTATTTGGTCTTTTAGATTGGCATAAACGTACTCCCCAGGCTTTGCGCTTAAATCGTCAAACGCGCTGGCCTGGTATTCATACAACACAATCAATCTTGTTCCTTTTAAAAGACTCTTTTTGTCTTGACTTGAACACGATGAGGTGTAGTCAGTAAAGGAGTGTTTCTCGCCCACAGAGCTGGAGCTCGTTGCTGTGATGTCAGACAAATTGTTCTCTTCAGTACTCAATGACGTAACAGTCGTGCATGAGTTGAGCCTATTTTGGCACCCCCCTAATAAGGTAAAAAGAAAAGGAGAAACTCGTTTTCTTTTTTGATTAACAAACTATTATAAAGTTTTCTGTTTAGAGATTTAAAGGGGATTAAGGAATGGTGTTCGAAAGGGGTTGAAATAGCAGTTGCGCTAAACTAAAATTCTGGCCAGCGGCAGATATGGTTCTGTTCTTTTTCCTTCTTAGGTAAAATGCGAGCTAGTTGGCTCGGCAAAATTTTGTTCTTCCTGGTCAAAATAACAATGCTTGCTGGTTGATTCTTGAGAAAAGGAACAGCTTACTAGTAAAATTTGGTGTAAAATTGTATAACTTTAATAGGGCTTACAAACTGATATTACCTTATCTTTCAAACTTTAAGTTAGCCATATATGGAGTTTTTACGAAACAGCCATCTCATTTTTTAGAAATTTCTATTTACAAGGTGTACCAATGGACAAAATTCAGTAGAGTCAAAGCTGTTTAAGGAATAGCGTGGAAAAACTATAGATACTAAGGAAGTATTTTCCTTCCCTTAACCTCTCTTTTTCTCTTCCGTCCCGCGCAGTTTTCAACTGTAAATTACATGTGATGATATACTATATATAGTGCAACATACTTTCAGAATAGCGTCTGCCTATGTACTAACATGATATGAATGAATTAAGAACAGGATTTGTAACATCATCCGGTTATGTAACAAAAATCATCATGACATATTACATGTATAAACAACAACATTCCTTTCAAAAATCAGTTTGATATATTGTAAAACAACTACCCGGCCGATTGTAACTTTCAACATACTTAGGGAAAAGTTCAAAACAATGGTACTTCCTAGGAACCCAATTTAGGGGGTGGGGTATTATGTGCCGCCACCCACCACCTTTTTTCAAAAAAGCTGAATTTCAGGAGCAAATATCATGTTCAATAAAGAGGAGAGAGGAGTCCATAATACGATAAAAACCAATACCCCTAAATCAGGTTTTGAGAAATTGAGCTCTGAAAAAGTGGGAAGGGGTGGGGTAGGGGGTATGTGCCGCCACCCACCACCTCCCCCGACACAATAGGGTTCCTTAAAAATACCATTGTTTTGACTTCTTCCCTTAACCTATCATCAGTCATAGTTGTAAAAAACTTTGTTGCCAAAGGTGATGAGTCACTTATTTTGCCGCACTGTTTCGATTTGCGCTTTTAAACGATACTCACTATCTTTTACCTATTTTTTTTATAAGAATTTCGAGGCTGAAAATTGCGAAAATTTGAGATTGTTTTAAGAATAATGCTGAGGCTGAAATTTTGTTAAGAATATAATTTCATGCAACATATGAATACGTTTATACTAAAATTTGAATATTTGGAAGTTCTAAATACTTGTCCCTGAAAAATGCCACCGAACGACAACTTCACTCCTCTGCACGAAGTTCGTGACATAATGTACAGTACATGAACAAGAATGTTGCACAATGTATAAACGCTATCATCTGGAGACTCAGAAAGGCAACGCCATACTGACAGACAAAATATATTGATCTGTATTCTAAGAATATTTTAAGAACATTTTCAGCCTCAAAACGCCAAAAAATTAAGAACCTTGAGTCTGAATCTAAAAAACAGTATTCTTATAAAAAAAGAGTGTAGTACTGGTCGGTTTTCATTCTCCTGACGGATGAAGAGCAGAAAGACTAAAGGGGCTGCTCGTAAAGTAATTCTTACAAGTTTAACACTTTCCCGACACTTTTTTTGCTTTCCTGTCAGAACTAATTACTTGTAACTATTACGAGTATTAAAAGAGGCCTCACAAGACAACTCTGTACAAAGTTTTGTAGCGTTCGTACCTAGGTTAATAATCGTGCATACACAGTACCTTCACACGTGTGGTTCATGACGAATGCCCGAGGTATAAAGCCCTCGTTTCCGCTCTCAGTTATCACCCAATACCAATCCGGATCCTGGTCGTTTAACAACATCACAAAATCTCCTCGTTTTACCGTCACGTCATTCTCATCACCAGCCTCGTAATCGTACAATACCGTCATATGTGGGCCGTAAGATCGTTTAGGAAAATATGTGACTTGAGAGACCGTTTTTTGTTTGTTTCGTGTTCTTGAATGCAACTTTGATTCGCTTTGTTTCTGTTTCTTGAGGTCTACTTTTTCGATTGTAAGTCTCTCAACGGAATCTCTTGAATTTTCTCCTTCTTCATAACTGTCTTCACAAACTGACGCGTTAGAGTTCGAGTTTGAATTTGTAGAAGTTGCGTTAAAAGGTGAACAATAGCTGAACGGGATAAAGCCTTCATTTTCTAATGAGTCTACGACGTAAAGCCAGTCGTTTTGTTGATAAATTATCCTAACAAATTGGCCTTTTTGTACACGAAGTTCTTCACTATCTGAGGGTTCAAAATCTCGGTGAATTTTAACCATAATATTTGCAGGTTTGGCCGGCGTCGCAGCCCAAATCTTTCTCTCAACACGAGTCTCGTGTCTAAAATTTGAATGACGAAAATCATCCTGTATTCTGACAGTTCTTTGCTCTGACTTTCCACTCGAATTTCTCGAAGTATCTTTCAAGGAAGAGCGCCTCACTTCTGTTTCAGTCCCGTTCGTGGACGGCACGTACACGTCCGGTGGGAGCGGTTTCCTCGACGGCTGAAGAACTAATATTGTGAAACAATAACAAGTTTTATGTGGAAAGAAGTAAAGACAATTATTGTAATTTTTTTCAGCCGGAAACTAGAAATAGCCAGCGGTTAGGTGATGAAACTAGAAAAAAATCAAAATAAACAACAGCGAAGTACTCACTTTTTTTCTTGATAGCTAGTTGCGATGGGCAAAGAAAAGACATGCTAGTTTCATTGGCTAAATACTAAACGAATCTTCTTCTTTTGACCCTACAGCCATTCTGTATGTTTGTGTTTGTTTTCCTTTGAGCCAAAAATTTGCATTCCGTTCGCCTAGACTTCAAACATGCTGCGAAAGATGAAAGTTTAGCACTCATCAAATTTGTTTGCTTTTGTTCTGAGGACGCCAAAAAGAACCAATGATAAATGACGATTGTGTTAATGAAATTCGCGATAACGTATTCAATGTTTGAGTAGGAAACAATGTTGAGATAAATTTTGTTTGAACACTTCAAAAACAATCCCAAATTAGTGACGGTGCCAACTAGTTTGTTTTATGCCTCATGAGCGCGTAGAAATGTATGGACGAACAGCACTGGCGAGCAAAACCTTCAATCAGCTGCGGTTTTGATAAATGAATTTAACTTACAATTACATGCCCTGTCTCAGGACTTTTTTTAAAAAAATCAGAGCATTTCTGTTCTCGTGCAGATAAACGAATGAGAGAGGGACAGTGTCACATTTGTTTTCGGCAATTTATGAAAAAAAAAAAAATAAGAGGGAACTATTTTTAAAACGAATAATCCAAAGCCTTGCTAATTTTTGTGTGAAATAAGATGTCTGAAAACAAGAAGACAAAAATGATGAAATAAAGCATTCGAAAACGTATGCTGATATTTCTTTTTTAAAAAAATTCGTGCAATTATCACATTTATACGGCTTCCTTTTTCGGAAAACAAAATGGTAGACCGCTTGTTTATGTTTTGTTTATTCGTGACAAGTGAAAACAAGTCTCTGTTACTATCACAGGCACCCCAAGCTTGTAGCTAGTCTAAGGGAATGATTTTAAATGAAGACCGTTTCCCACATAAACAAAGTCTTATAAATTGAGTTAAATTTCAAAGCCGAAAACATTGGAAATAAAGTTCACATACCTTGAGTTCAGCTGGTATTTGTATCTTTTGTGTATTTTGGGCGCGATTGGAGTTGTTTTCGAGAGAGTCTCGCCCCTAAGGAGAATTCTTTAGAGAGGCAGCGACGTGGCAGCCATTTTTCATCGTCAAAACTCAAACTACTTATATAAACTATTCATTATCTAAGGTTTAATACTCTAAGAATAGTGCAACTTTTGAAATTATTAGTGTTATCTACTCTGACTTTTGAGTCAGTAGGTACAAACTCTTTAAAACAGCGACATTGTTTTTGCTTGTCGTGAACTAGAGTAGAAATGATTAACATTGTTAAATAAAAAATAGTATATTATAGTTGGAAGTTTACAGTCTAGTTTACTTGTGTTTAAGAGTGGAGATTACAAGTTATTGATTCACTCCAGCTTTTAAATCCATGGGTTAAAACCGTGTTAAATGATCGTTTTTTTAAATGGTAGTTTCATTTTTTCGACAACTAAATTATTTGAAATAATTATAAAGCTTTGCAAACTTGGTTTTAGGCTTATCGCTGGAATGGGTCGCAAACAAATAAACAGGCATTCAAAATTAAAGTCAAGTGCACTGGAAAAGTATTCTCTAACAAGAAATAAAGTGCTTTGGGTTGATTGGAATTATAATTGTTTCTGTAAACTGCATGTTTGTCCAGCTTCAAAAACGAAACTGGTGCGGCTTGGAAAAGTAAACAGCTGAACCGAGCGTGATCCGAAAACACTGGTTATCAAATAACACGCGCCCTGATTTCCTAAAATACGCACGTCACAAAATTGACGCGAATTTATCACCTAAATATTAATATCTGACATGGGAATAGGGTTAGAAAACAAAATGATTTATTCAAAAGTTGTTTAACCTGCTTAATGTTGTTCCTTTACTTAATTCGCCAAAGATAAAGGAAGGTAAATAAAAGATACGTGTTTTTAACTTAATTTTTAAACGCAATGTTCTGATACAACTCAAGCTTTTATTTTTACTCGCCGCAATAACCAGATACAAATTTAGCTTCATTACTCGCCGCATAACTCTGATACAACTTTAGCTTCAAATACTCCAATACTCGCCGCAATATCCTAGCCTGATACAACTCTATTTTAGTTGTTCGCCACAGTACTTTGATTCAAATCTAGCTTCATTCTTTGCCTCTTCAATCACAGACAGGATGTTGCCAACTTGCAAAGTTTTGCCCACTTGAAGCCGACAGACCAGACCAGTCCTGGTCATTGTAAGTTGCAATGGTGGCGCGCTTTTCTTGCGTGACGTCACTGTGACGAAAGAGAGAAGATTTGTTGTACAAAAATTAATGGTGTTTCCGAGATAATTGACACCGGTAATTTTAACTTGAGTCGTGTTGGGTAGTAGGTGTGGCCTAAAGTTTAGCTGTTTATCGTAAAGCCTTAGTCCCCCATATCCAAACAACACACTCTGGAGAAATCCTCCTGCCCCGGTGATGAAATTTACAGCCCCTCCTTCGGGAGTCTCAAACCAAACCTTAAACGGCCCTTGAATGTTTGAATATCCCCGAGTGAAGGACGCCTCTGCCTTTGCCATTTCTTTGATGTCCAGCCAACCAATAGCAAACATCGCCTTAGTCATAGCTGGGCCATCGGGATCTGTTACTTTTTCGTAGAAGCGAAGATCGTTCTCCCTCACTTCAGCGCTCATGTTCACCAACAGCGGAAAACCAAGTAGGACTGCATCTGCTTGTTTAATGGTTGTTCCAATTTTGTACCCTTCAAATTCTGGGTGATATTTGTGAACTGGATCGAAAGGAACGAAGAGGTTCTTTGCAATGACACTCCAGTTTGCTGGAGGATTCGCAACGAACTTGATTGCCTCTTCCAGGTTCAATTTAGCGATATAGTTTGTATACACCGAGTTGTTAACGTTATAATGAAACTCATCCGGGGGCATGACGTTGTTTAATACGTAAGCTTTCTTTTTGACGTCATATTTTACTCGACTAGCCCAGAACTCAGCGGTTTTCTTTAGAAGGATAGAACCAACGGAAGTCATCCAATCCTTGTCTTTGGTTGCCATCCAGAACTGTTTGACAGCGAAAGCAATGTCACCAGTTATGTGGATTTCCAAAATTGAGTACTTTTTGGCAGGGCAAACCTCGGATCCCGTAAAAGCGCTTTCCCACGGAAACATGGCACCTAGAGTGAGACGGGAAAGTCGTAAACATAAAACTATTGCATCATTCTTAATTCTGTAAAGATTTTGGTATAGATGACAACAGAGCCGTGTCATATACGACCATCTCTTTTTGGCGACCGTTTTTTAAGGGCCAAAGTAATGAAAGCCCTCTTGTTTTCTCAGTATTGTATAAAACCCCGTTATTTGGACCACCCCGTTGATACGACCACCCCGTTGATTCGGCCATCCCGTCGATACAACCACCCCGTTGTTTCGACCATCCTGCTGAAACGATCACCACATTGGAATGACCATCCCGTTGATACGACCATCTCGTTTATACAACCACCCCCTTTATACGATCTCCCTGTTGATTCGCCCACCCCGTCGATACGACCACAGCAGATTCTTGATGTATACTTTAAAACCGAAAACATTAGGACTATTAAGTTTTCCGACAACAAAAATGTTCGAAAACTTAACGTCTGATCATTAAAATGTCCGGAAGTATTTTGTCCGCACTTCAATGTCCGAAAGTTTAAGATCCGAATACTTTCGTAATTAAAGTAATGCTTTTGCTACAAGGCTGTTTCGCGTTTTTACGCGAACTGCACGCAAAGATTTGTAATCACGTCGTTTAAGATATTTGTTAAGGCTTTTCACGTTTCTTATCTAATTAACAAATATTCGCTCATTTAACTCAGCCAAGTTCCTGACATGGTGGAAACAACTTTAAGTAAGAAATTCCACCAACCGAAGTTCTAAACTGCTGGGTTAGTTGGCTTATCGGTCCCTTTTTATACAAATGACCGAGCAATCACCTGGGACTCTTGCTGGAACCTGGCAACGACATATAGGCTGCAGTTCGTACTTACCCTTGTATCCGTATTGTTCGGCTTTTTTTACAGCTGCCATGACGCGTTTATATCTGTATGATAGACAGCTGCGTGCCAGTTGGGGGTGTAACATTAATAGAGGGGGGTACATCCATGTCTCTTGGTCCCAGAAGGTGTGGCCGTAGTACCCATCTGTGGCCAAGCTCCCTGGACTCAGGCCGAATGGCCAGTCGGGACCGCGGATGGAGCTGTGGAAAAAAAATAACATTAACCTGACAAAGGTTGGTTGAAGATAGAAAACAGCCACATATTGAGGGGTAGAGAATGGTTGAACAAATTACCGCGGCTTGTTCTCAAAACCTCGGTAACCTTTTTTGTCCTGTCTCGAGGTTATTTTTTTTTCGTCTCAAAGTTTTGGATTTTCTCGCAAAAAAGCTCGCATTCTTGGCAATTCCGGCAATACTCAAAATCGTATTTTGCTCAAAATTTGTATTGTGTCTCGGGATTTCAAGTCTCGGGCATTGGATTTTGAAAAGGCTGTCTCGGCATCTCAGCCTTTCAAGAAACTACCACTTTGAAAATAACTAACAATACGCTCACAAAATAGTTTTCTTTAACAAACAGTTTCAAGTAGTTTAAAAACAAGTCGTTTCGAATTCAACTGATAATGTTGACTATACTCAACTTTTCTGTGTTTTGATTCTAATTCTACTTTATTGGGGCCGTTACCGACGCCATAAAAAATAAAGCAAGTTAATCATGCAAGAGTACTGCCGAAATTGTTAACTCGTATCTTTTCAAACAAAACTCCCTAAACAAAACTTTTGAACAATAGCCTCACCTAAGGATATAATAAAGACTACCAAATATTGCTTGTCCAAGCTTTAAGTTGCCTTCAACTTCTATTCTCCCACTGTCCCACAACTTGCGCCATGCCTGCACGTGGACGCTCAACAAATCTTGAGGTTTCTCTGCTGCACGTAAATACGTTGTGTATGCTTCCTTGAGGTAGCCCTTGGAGTTGAGGCTTGTGGAAATAGAAGTGAGGAAATACCACGTCTGTTCCCTCGATGAAGGCTTGATTGACAGTCTGAGTGGAATGTCTGTCCATACAATGGCCACGCCCACATGTTCACTTCCTGGTTCTTCGGTTTCAACAGTGGAGCCCTCCATTGCATGGTGTGCGTTTGATATGTTCTGGAAAAGACGTTACAGTAATCTGTTAGCCGGGAAAACTAGACTGCATACGATAAGCAGCAGACAAAAAATTTCAATGATGGACATCTTTTATTGCCTAAATTTGGTTGATTCCGTCAGTTAACCTGTACAACTTGTATCTCAAATTCTAAATATAATACCTGGTTTGGACCGCTTGTAGAACCATACTTGCTTTCAAGGTATTCCAAAGACACCTTTTTGAAGTGAATGTCTTTGCTATCTGGGCCATAGTTATTTTCGACAACTAAGGACAAGGGAGTTCGCCTAGTGCTGTTAACCGACACCTCATTGACAAGTAAGCCAGGATAAACGCGATGTGCATACACTCGTTGTTCAAGGCTGAAGTCTGCAAGCTTTAGCCTGAAGTAGAAAACTCCAGCTAGTACATCCAGACTATACAGTGTTGTTGATTTCTCTTTTGTGTCCGCACACAAGAGTATAGCACCAGTCGAGGGAATTCGTGCCCTACACAAAATACACCAAAGAACAGTCAATATATTCAACATACAAAACATGATAACAGGGAATAGTCTATATCATAATCGTTAACATATAGTGCAGTTGAAACTATTATGGTCACAGTCACACAGACAAAACCATTAACCATTGCCATACTCGTGGCCTTTATATACCTTGTCTTACATAACGTATTTATTTGAAACACCGCCTTAGCCCCAGTTGTTCAAAAGTCCATTGGCTTTAGACCAGGGTTAACTCTTAACAAAACCTATTGGCTGTCATAGTAATTAACCCTGGATTAGGGCCAATCGGCCTTTGAACAACTCGGCCCAGGGAGCTAATAAAGATTTTGGATGAACGCTAACAGTAGTGGCTGGGCGCTAAATGACTTTTTCAGATTTTCAGCAAGAAGTAACTTTGATTGTGTGTGAATATATAGTCCATTTCGATATCATATAATCTGGCTAAGTGTAACATATGTAGGCAACGTTGTAATTATAAGTATGTCATAAGGAAAACTTTTTTTAGGTTACAAACATGTTTCGACCTATCACTGATCACTGTTTTCATTTTCCTCTAGCTCTGTACCACAATCTCTGTCTTCTATGTTTCTTCTTCTGTGGTTCTTCGATTCTGTACAAGCTTTCGGCAGTCCTGCCCCCTTCAGGTGAGTTGACTCAACTTTATTGTGTTTACTCAACTCACCTGAAGAGAGAAGGGAAGAAAAGGGGGCGGGACTGCCGAAAGCTTGTACAGAAGAACCACAGAAGAAAACATACTGAAGACAACGGAAAGACAGAGATTGTGGTACAGAAGAAAATGAAAATAGTGTTAACTCCAATCACAAAGGCCCAAATGAAGAACATTGCAAGCTTTCACTGATCCTCTTCAGTCGTAAGGAGGCTAAAGCCCGGTTTTCATATAGTTGCAGGAGTCGCAGCAGTCGTGAAGAGAAAGTTTTTCCGTGTTGCGCGACTGCTGGCGACTCCTGCGACTCACCGGTTTCCATAAAATCGCAGCTGTCGCAACTGTCGTGAGCGAATGGTCCAACCCCTGGTAAACAAACAAACTACTGCAATGGTTTCTGGGATACATTTTGTTGCAGGAGTCGCAACCAAACTTTCGTCCCAGGTTTCCATTAAAATTTTGTGTTGCAGCAGTCGCAGCAGTCGCGAAACTCGTGTTGCAGCAGTCGCAGAGATAGAACACGGGCGATTCCTGCGACTCGACTCGCAGCAATCTCAACAGTTGCAGCAGTCGCGGACGCCATCGGTTTCCATATAGTCGCAGCAGTCGCAAGAGTCGTAGAACAGTTTTGCTCGCGACTCCTGCCACTGCTGCAACTACATGGAAACCGGGCTTAAGCTTCCATGCACTGCTCATTAAAAGTTAGCTATGATTGCCAATAATTAAAGAAAGTACGTACAGTTTTAAATTTGTGCTAATTTACAATTTACAATTGTACAATTTTAAATTTGTGCTAACTTGAAATTCCTGCTAGATACGAAGAAAGTTTAAAACCAAGTTATTAAACAAAATAACAACAACTTTATATTTATATAATGGGTGTTTGCCCAGCAAATAGCTGAAAAGCTAGTCTTGGCCGGGCAAGTAAAATAAAAAAATTAAACAAATAAATAAAAAACAAATCATCTATATCTTTTTTTTTATAAGAACCAGGAAATTTGGCCAAGGCTCATTGTCCTTAGTTTTTTGGTGAATTGAGCCCCAATTTGTTCAGTCCTATTTTTCAGTGTGTGGTTTACATCGACGGCCTAAGGTATTGGAATTATTTGTCTAGTTTTCTTCTTCATTCATTTTCATTCCCGTTTCCTTTCACTCAATTTTTCCTAAAAATTCATAATACAAATATTTAAACCTATCCCCAAAAGCTTCCCGCCTCGATTAGCTCTGCTGTTTGCGGGATTGCTCTACCTATGCTAACGTTTTCTCACTTTTATATTTGAAAATAAAATTTGTTGTTGTTGTTGCATTTGTAATGCGGGAGAAATTCTGTGCAAGTTACTGACAAACTTTCGACGGACTCAAAGAGAGCTCAACTGAACGGAAACACACATATCGGATGTTAAGCCTGTCGGCTGATATCTCGAGCATTAGTCATTCGTCTTATCCAAACATCTACAACATAGTGAGTCGGGCGACACTAATTCAACTTCATATGTCCAACATTGAGGCGTGAAACCCATCCCTACTGTCCTCTGGAGCGAAGGAGGACATATTACATGTATTTAGGCTCAAAATCCCTCCCGGCACGTGAGGAAAAACAACATTTCAAATCTCAATAATGTTTCAAATCGGATTGCCCATGCAAAGTTACTTCCGGCCTGCGTTATAATAACACAACACGACTAACAAAAGTCCCTAAAACACACACGCGAATACTTTACTGTAAAACACGTACCGGTGACTTGGAGTTGAGCTTCCCCTGCCGTTAAACACTCCAGACACGTAAACCGTGTCACTGAACACGGTTGTGGCTAGATAGCCATTGCCAATACTTGCCACAAGACGGCTGTCTTTCGGGAGAAGGTTAGTTTCAAAAATAGTTGTTGTTGGAACGGCTAGTATAATCTCCACACAGTTCAACACCAAATACGCCACAAGTAAAGGTGTAAAAAACATGATGCTGCGTATGTGCTCGAAAGGTAAGAATAATGGTGTAAAAGAGCAAACTTGAGTCAATATTCTTGTAAGCGATTTGATTCAGTGAATTCAGGGCCGGAGATGATATGTCTGGTTTCATGCCAACTTTGTTTTGGCTCGCGAGTCATCTGTCATCGCCGGCTGCGTCATGACAATCTATACACTCTTTCTTTTTTATAAGAACTTATTTCTTCTTCTATAATATGTATAACATGGCAGACAAACTAAAGACGGAATTCGATTCGGTCCTCGATTTTATTTGTTTTTGCCCTCCGTTTGAATTTTCACATGGCAAATACAAAAAATCCATGGCAACCAGTTCTTTACGCAACCAAAAAATCAAAAACAAATTTTCACGAGCTGCGCGAAAAAAAAATTTTTTTGTCTGGTATATTGTGAAAAGGTTATCAAATGAGTCCTGTCAAATTTCGACGAAAATCACTTGTCTTTACGCCTAGTTCTGAAAGAATTGCACTCCCTGGTTAGGCCGAAAGACGCGTGAGTTTTTTTTCAAAATTTGAGTCGACGTCGGGCTTATTCTATTACCTATAATAACAAAACTGAGGCTGAAATTTGCGAAATGATCAGATTATTTTAAGAATAAATCGTACGTGTGCAAATAAAATTTTGTGCGTTGAAAATCTATAAACACAACAAAAGATGTGATTTTACATAACTGTTAAAAGTTGTTTCTTTCTCTAAACGGTACGATTCGCCAGCAGCCGAAACACGTGAAGAATCGGCCAAATGTTTAATGATGAGGCAGGTCATGCAATGCCGATCTAAAAACATAAACTAAACTAAAGCCTGGTTTCCATATAATCGTAATCACCGTAAGACTGCTCCAGATAAGGTCCCAGCACTGTCTGGGGCGTAATTCCGGCTAACTTATTTTTTGTGGAAACACTTTGTTCGGACGTCTGGGGCGATCTGCGACACACTTTCCGCGGTGCCGGATCCGGAAAAGTTGAATTGAGTTCAACTCTTCCGGCAGTTATAGGAAACATTCAATGGAAACACTCGTCTGCGGTGATCTGCGACATGCCGAGGACATTCTTTTGTTCTCAGCAAACCACATGATTAGAACTATCCAATTGAATTGCGAAAACCTGGCGCCATGATATGTTTTATTTCTCTTTTATAAAATGGCTAACGCAAGTGAGAGTTTACAGGAAAACGAACAAACATCAGCTTGATGAACTCAGTTCACGACAGTACAGGGTATTGTCCCCGGGGGTGGGGGGGGAGGGGGTACTTCGGGGTCAAAAGGGTAGAGATGACCGTCGGAAAAGTCCCAAAAATACCCTAAAAAATACCAAAGGATAAAAATTTCCCCCCTAAAAAATACCCCACAGTTTTAAAATTACCCTAAACAATATCAAATTTCCCTTGACAGCTAGCGGATCGGCGCAAAATCCCTCGTGATATGCAGTGAATAAAGGCGCGTGCGTATTAGAACGTTCGTCGAAGGACTTTTTTCTTAACATCTTATCAGTATGCACGTTTGCTAAAACACGGGACTGCAAGCAATCCAGTAGCTTGGGGTTTTTTAACCCTAAAAAATACCAGACTCTTGGTTTATCACAGAATTTCTTTTAACAACCCCTAAAGATACCGGACGGACATATCTAACCCCTAAAAAATACGACGGTCATACCTACCACCCCGATATAGGGAGTACCCCCCCTCCCCGGGGGGTATTGTATGACAAAACATGTAAAGATTTCAAAGTTCCTCTCAAAAAGAAAAACGCCTGGAAAGAAGTGGCAACAAAGTTAGGGATTGAAGTGAGCGAAGAAGCTCAAGCGAGGTATAATAACATTTGCACGTCGTTCTCAAAGTAAGGGAAAAGGTCAAAACAATGGTACTTCCTAGGAAACCAATTTAGGGGGTGGGGTGTTATGTGCCGTCACCCACCACCTTTTTTCAAAAATGCTGAATTTCAGGAGCAAATACCATGTTCAATAAAAAAGTAATGGAAAATAAATGGAAACTGTCTGGGGCATGTTTACGTTACCTGCCCCAGACAGTGCTGGGACCCTTGGTACTAGATATTAGAAATATTTCAGACTACAGTGGAATGCCGGTTTAACGATCTTCGGTTTAACGATATTCCCGGTATAACGATAAACATTCGTTTCCCCGGCAAAAGTTAAAGTAAATTGCATGGGGCAGAACCCCGGTTTGGCGATATTCAGTTTAACGATATTCCCCGTTTAACGATGGGGACTTTGTTCCTCGTGAGCAAAATCTTTCCCGGTATAACGATAAAATCAACACTTTAATTACAGAGCACAGGAAATGCTGATTTTATAACAAACTTTAATCAATAAAGATCAATGCTTCTGTCAACAACAGCTCCAGCAGCCATGAATGTGATTGATGTTTTTTTAACCGCTTTAGACCATAATTGACCTTGCCTTTTAACAGTTCCCTTAATTTTAAACTGTTTTGACATATTTTAAGGATAACAAAGAATACTCCGGATTTTGCACTTGTGAATCATTTGATTTTACAAAGTAGTAATTACAAATTTATCAGTGAACATAGAGTAAAAACGCGGTATTTCCCGGTATAACGATATTTTTAGAATTTTCCCACAATATCGTTATACCGGGAATCTCGGTATAACGATATAATTTTGATGTCCCCTTGGCATATCGTTAAAACGGGATTCCACTGTAGCTTCAGAAAAAACAATTTTTTTGCCCATTTCCATACGATATCTTTGTAGGATTTCAGCATGCAATTTTTTTTGTCTGGTGGCCCTGCGGTTTTTTTTTTCACAAATATCTTGCACTCTAGCTCTGTACTGTATCTATTAAATGGCCCCTGCTAATAAAATATGAACAAAAATGAATGACACTTTGTCATAGCAGGCTCCTGGTCATAGTTGAAATAAATTTACAGTATGTATTTGATTTATGCCATAAAAAGTAATAAATATGAGCTCTTTTCTTTATTTCTGTTTTTCAAAAATTGCTGTTCGCGATTCGCTGTGTAAGCCGACCCCAGCCCAAACCTTGCGTCAAAACTTTGGAGTGAAACTCTCGGCTTATAAACCGATACTGTAAAGTCTTCAAAGTCCTTGTCATTGATTCATTATGCTTAAGAGGTGGCCTTCTTTTCTTCTCTCACCAGTTCCGCTCTCTGGCTAGGCCACCTGCGAATAAAATCTATCAAAACAATGGCAGCCAGTTCGCGTTTTTTTGAAAATTTCAAAAACTTTTAGGTAAATTACTGGATAATTCCATCCCAGAAAAGACCAAAAGGGCACAAAGTGCGGGACTGAAGGTCTAAAAGGAAAGATGTTTCAAAACGTGACCAGTAACCGTTGTGTGAGTTTATTTGTGCAAATGTGGCGTAATCGAGCGTGACGCGTGTACGCTTTCACTCCTTTTGTATCTTGCCTTTGCTAACTTTATTCTTGTCTTTTATATTCGTCCAGCTAGGCCATACTAATGTACAGGTGTAATTGTTAAACAGCAACGAATCCCCCGGCGGGGGGGGGGGGTACTCCCTATATTGGGATGGTAGGTATGACCGTCGTATTTTTAGGGGTTAAATCTGCCAGTCCGGTAATTTTTAGGGGTAGTAAAAAGAAATCCAGTGTTAAACCAAGAGCCTGGTATTTTTTAGGTTCTAGAAACGCCAAGCTGTTGGACTGCTTGCAGTCTCGTATTTTAGCAAACGTGCGTTCTGATAAAAAGTTTTAAAAGACGTCCTTTGGCGAACGTTCTAATACGCGAGCGCCTTTTATCAACTGCATCACACGTTCACGACTAAGCGCCGACCCGCTAGCTACCCAGCGAAAAATTTCAGCTTTCAATTGGTATTTTTTAGGGTAATTTTAAAACTGAGAGGTATTTTTTAGGGTGGAAAAGTTTTATCCCTTGGTATTTTAGGGTATTTCGGGGACTTTTCCGACGGTCATCCCTACCCTTTTGACCCCGGAGTACCCCCCCCCAGGAAACGAACCCTGGAGGAAACATAAGTCTCGAATTTTTGCTAGACCGTCCTTATGGTTAACGGTAGCCACTATGTACAGTGCTCGTCGCAGGGGCATAAATTAGCAAGTTGGTTTTCTTTAAAGAGTTTAACGAGAAAAATCGAGGGCAAAAACAGTGGGGCGCAAGGGAGAAATCGAGAGTGTTTTCTTTTTCTGCATTCTTGTACAATCTCACCATGCACCTAAATTGCTGTTAATTAATGGCATTTCCTGCGTTTTTAGAGCTGTCACTCATTATCGAGTTTTTCACTGCATGCAGTACTCAGAGATAATTAGTCAACAATCTGGCGAGACTGTCGACTTGGCAAGCAAACAAGAGACGTCACGCAAGGCTCGCCACAGTCGTCTAATTGACGCCTGATACAACTAAATCATTCTTATCGGTCAAGGTCTTGTATTAAAATGGTTAACATATATTAGCAAAAGCCCAGGAACGCCCCCATGTATACCATGTTTTATTTTTCTCGCAACTTCTGGCGAGTCCGCGAATTGGTAATAGATAAACTATTTAGCTGAGCTTGAACACAAATAACAGCAAAATGAGACAACACGGTACAGAATAAGTAATGTTTCAAGAAATAGAACCATCATAAACCAATATCATTTTGACTTTGCTTTGGTTTGAACAAATCACAAACTTTACAACTGGCTGTCTACGGGTTGTGAGAATTCGCAGTTTCATCACAAAAGAAGTAGATTGTACATCGCCTCTGTGTTTGTTAAGTCGGAAACAATAAATTCATAAAAGTAATAATACATGCTCACCGTGCCTTCACAGCCTGGTAAAAACCTCGGCTTTTGCGCTCTAGACCAATCAGCGCGTGAGATTCACTGGAGTTGCAAATAGACCTTAAATAAAAGTCTCGATTTTATGCTAGTCTGTTCTTGCATGTGGTTAACGGTAGCCACTATGTACAGTGCTCGTCGCAGGGGCAAAAATCAGCAAGTTGATACTCTTTAAAGAGTTTAACGAGAAAAATCGAAGGCAAAAACAGTGGGGTGCAAGGGAGAAATCGAGTGTTTTCTTTTTCTGCATTCTTGTACAATCTCACCATGCACCTAAATTGCTGTCTGCGGGGTTCTTCTTCTACGTTTTTAGAGCTGTCACTCATTGTTTTATGATAAAGAGTTTTCACTGCAGTACTCAGAGATTACCAATCAGCTAGCGGTAACAACCTATACGCTGTTCACTTGGCAAGAAAATAGAAGACAGCTCGCCACAGTCATCTAGACATGTTTCAAGGCCCTGTATATAAACTGGTTAACATACACTACCAAAAGCCATGGAACGCCCCCACCGTTACCGTGTGCTATGTTTTTTTCTCGCACCTGCTGGCAAGTCTAGATCTGTTGATTGATAATAAACAATCGACTTAAAGAAACTCTCCACAAGGCAAAACAAAAAAATTAAGTTTTCTTATCAATGAATTTTGAAAATATGAAATGAGTACGAGCTTTCATTTTTTCGTTTGTGCAGACTAGAAAGCCGGCGTGCGACACCTGCCTGTCGACTACGCACTTGCAGACTTAGGGCCCGTTTACATGAACCCGGGTCAGGTCGCCAACCCGGGTCAACCCTTCTCCAGTCAAACGCCTGTAACTGTTTACATGAACCCGTTGTCTGACCCGGGTCAACCCTTCTTGCCGGGTAACCCGTTTCGACAACCGGGTTGACCTGCCTCGGCGGGTTGGATTTTGACAATTTTTTTTTCCACCAAAGGCAAAAAAAAACTACTTCAATGACCAGCAGACTGAACCAAGTTTTCCAGTGAGTAGGGCTAACTGGGTTGCGAGTTCTCAAACAGCAACACCATCAAACTTTGCAGTCCATTGTAAACAGCCAAAAAATGCCTGCACAATACACTCTTTTTTTTACAAGAATATTTTTTTTTGGACTCAGGCTCAAGATTCTTAATTTTTTGGCGTTTTGAGGCTGAAAATGTTCTTAAAATATTCTTAGAATACATGTC
>JAOBAT010091026.1:0-17577 GCA_026413305.1 Hydrozoanthus tunicans
ATAACAAGTAGCAATTAACAAAATAATAGACTATATATAAAATAAAAATAAAATCATAAAAAGTGGAGATAAGTAAGACGATAAGATTCTCAAAACAGAAATAGAGGATTAGGTTTTTTAAAACCACGTATCTGCACAACAGCACACACTCCTAAGAATCAGCACTCATAGGAAGTTGAGGAAATGGAAGAAGAAGGTTTTTTGGAAAAGTCATGTTTTAACATTGATTATCGTCCAGATGTTAATAAAGTTTACAACCTGTTCTTTACCTCAGGTTACCAGGAAGCCAATTCATTTTTACCAGCAACTCATGATGTAACTGCTGCAAAAGGACATCAACCAGCAGTTGATCTGTTTCCTGCAAGTGGCCCAGGCACTAACATTTTTGACGTGTCACAAGAAAATAAGCCAGGAGATGAAAGAGATAATGAAGGCCATTCCACACTATCGGTAAGTTCATCATATTTTCAAGTTTAATTTTTTCATCCTGATGTAAAAAAACCTTTTTTTTTTAATTTGAATTAAACTTTCAAAAAGGGGATCAGTGTAATAAACAGACAGTGATACCCGAAAATCACTTTTTGGCCTTGAAAAAAAAGGTTGGCTTATACACCAAAATTTAGGGTAAAATACAATTATTTTTTCTGCCTAAGTTTTGTCTTTACAAATAGCAAGTTGAAATAAAGTGTTTAACTTTGAAATGGAAGTGTTGTCAAAATACCTAATCATTTGCGCACATGATTCAAATATGCTATTATTCATAGGATAATTTTTTTACTCACTGAAGGGCTTAGAGTTTGTCAATGAGTGCTTTCAAAATATACAAATTTCTGTTTTTGATCTTATCTTTATAGGAAAATTGTCCTAGTAGGTCTGAAGTTGACCTTCTCCAGGCTGAAGCCCGACAACAGCCAGAACAACAGGAAAACAAAGAAAGATTTGGTAGGCTAGTTTGTATGATAGCAAAATGGGAAAGAGAGTGCAGCAGGCTTAATTTGATTGCCTTTTTTTTTTTGCTTTAATATGAACAAAAGAAAAATAAAGTCCAAACTGTGTAGCTACTGATTAGATTTGATAAAAAAATTATCAATGCTGTAAGTGAAGTTGAGAAGCTCGCGTTTCGAGTATTAACCCTTCGTCTGAGCATCTGAAAAAGTGAGGAGAATTAAGACCTTTATTCTCCTCACTTTTTCAGATGCTCAAACGAAAGGCCAACACTCAAAATGTCAGCTTCTCAACTGCATTTACAGCCTTGATAATTTATTCATCAAATCTAATCATGAGTTTATTTCTACTCGCCGATGCATTGAACAGCTTTTTTAAAAAGTATTCACCTCAAGTTGTGAAGCTACTGCATGGTTGCATTGTTCTCATTTTGTGGTTAGCAAAGTTATTTTGACCAGTTGTTTGTTGGCAATCATCAAATTTGCATCATCATAATTAATATATTGCAATTATAGCATTGTGATTGGTTCACTCAACCTCATTTGTGATCATCTCATTTACAGAACTGATCATATGTGAAAACTGACTGTGTAGTGTTGCAAAGCTGAAAAAGTTTTAACTGTCAATTTTAAATATTGATACATTAATAAAGCTCATGAGATTTAATTATATTGATAGTTAATCTACTCATGCTCATTGGATGAAAGATGATTAATTTTTAGCCCGCTTGGTGCTAAGTGTCTTTGCTATTTATCATCTCATATTCAACACACATTCTTGAATTAATTGTTATCAATAACTAGGACAAAATAACAAGTAGCAATTAAGAAAATAATAGACTATATACTGTATATAATAAAATCAAAATCATAAAAAGTGGAGATAAGTAAAGCGATAAGATTCTCAAAACAGAAATAGAGGATTGGGATTTTTAAAACCATGTATCTGCACAACAGCACACACTCCTAAGAATCAGCACTCAGAGGGAGTTGAGGAAATGGAAGAAGAAGGGATTTTTGGAAAAGTCATGTTTTAATACTGATTATCATCCAGATGTTAATAAAGTTTACAACCTGTTCTTTACCTCAGGTTACCAGGAAGCCAATTCATTTTTACCTACTACCCCTGATCTAACTGCAGCAAAAGGACATCAACCAGCAATTGATTTGTTTCCTGCAAGTGGCCCAGGCACTAACATTTTTGACGTGTCACAAGAAAATAAGCCAGGAGATGAAAGAGATAATGAAGGCCATTCCACACAAATGGTAAGTTCATCATACTTTCAAGTTTAATTTTTTTATGCTGATGTAAAAAAAACCTTTTTTTGGTTTGAATTAAACTTTCAAAAAGGGGATCAGCATAATAAACAGACAGTGGTACCCAAAAATCACTTTTTGGCCTTGAAAAAAAGGGTCGGCTTATTCACCAAGATTTAGGGTAAAATAGCATTCTTTTTTTCTGCCTCAGTTTTGTCTTTAAAAATAGCAAGTTGAAATAAAATGTTTCACTTTGAAATGGAAGTGTTGTCGAAATACCTAATCATTTGCGCACATGATTCAAATATGCTATTATTCATACTATAGAATATTTATTTTAACTTACTTAAGGGCTTAGAGTTTGTCAATGAGTGCTTACAAATATACAAATTTGTGTTTTTGATCTTATCTTTATAGGAAATTTCTCCTAGAAGGTCTGAAACCAACCTTCTCCAGACTGGAGCCCAACAACAGCCAGAACAACAGGAAAACAAAGAAAGATTTGGTAGGCTAGTTTGTTTGATTGAAAATGGGAAAGGGGAGTGCAGCAGGTTTAATTTGATTGGCTGTTTTTACTTTAATATGAACAAAAGAAAAATAAAGTCCAAACTATGTAGCTACTGATTAGATTTGACATATAAATTACCAACGCTGTAAATGAAGTTGAGAAGCTGACATTTCGAGTGTTAGCCCTTCATCTGAGCATCTGAAAAAGTGAGGAGAATTAAGACCTTTGTTCTCCTCACTTTTTCAGATGCTCAGACGAACGGCTAAAGCTGGAAACGTCAACCTCTCAACTTCATTTATGGTGTTGATAATTTATTTATCAAATCTAATGACGAGTTTATTTCTACTCACTGACGCACTGAACAGTTTTTTTTAAAAACTATTCACCTCGAGTTGTGTAACTACTGGTTGAATTGTTCTCATTTTGTGGTAAGCAAAGTTATTCTGACCAGTTGTTTGTTAGCAATCATGAAATTTGCATCATCATGATTAATATATTGCAATTATAGTGTTCTGATTGGTTCACTCAACCTCAGTTGTGATCATCTGATTTACAGAACTGATCATAATAATTGTGTGAAAACTGACTGTGTAGTGTTGCAAAGCTGAAAAAGTTTTGGCTGTCATTTTTAAATATCGATACATTAATGAAGCACATAAGATTTATTTATATTAATATTGAATGTACTCATGCTCATTTGATGATAGATGATTAATTTTTAGCCCTCTTGGTTCTAAGTGTCTTTGCTATTTGTCATCTCATATTCACACACATTCTTGGATTAATTGTTATCAAGAACTAGGTCAAAATAACAAGTAGCAATTAACAAAATAACAGACTTGATATATAATAAAAATAAAATCATAAAAAGTGGAGATAAGTAAGCTGATAAGATTCTCAAAACAGAAATAGGGGACTGGGTTTTTTTAAAGCCATGCATTTGCACAACTGCAGACACTCCTAAGAATCAGCACTCAGAGGGAGTTGAGGAAATGGAAGAAGATTTTTTGGAAAAGTCATGTTTAAATATTGATTATCATCCAGATGTTAATAAAGTTTACGACCTGTTCTTTACGTCAGGCTACCAGGAAGCCAATTTATTTGTACCAGCCAAACCTGATCTAACTGCTGCAAAAGGACATCAACCAGCAGTTGATTTGTTTCCTGCAAGTGGCCCAGGCACAAACATTTTTGACGTGTCACAAGAAAATAAGCCAAGAGATGAAAGAGATAATGAAGGCCATTCCACACAAATGGTAAGTTCATCATATTTTCAAGTTTAATTTTTTTTTTTTTTGGTTTGAATTAAACTTTCGAAAGGGGGATCAGCATAATAAACAGACAGTGAAACCCGAAAATCACTTTTTGGCCTTGAAAAAAGCGTTTGCTTATACACCAAGATTTAGGGTAAAATAGCATTATTTTTCTGCCTTAGTTTTGTCTTTACAAATAGCTAGTTAAAATAAAGTGTTTCACTTTGAAATGGAAGTGTTGTCAAAATGCATTATCATTTGCGCATATGATTCAAATATGCTATTGTTCATAGGATAATAATATTATTTTACTCACTTAAGGGCTTAGAGTTTAATTTGTCAATGAGTGCTTTCAAAATATACAAATTTGTGTTTTTGATCTTATCTTTAAAGGAATATTCTCCTAGAAGGTCTGAAACCAACCTTCCCCAGACTGGAGCCCAACAACAGCCAGAACAACAGGAAAACAAAGAAAGATTTGGTAGGCTAGTTTGTTTGATTGAAAAATGGGAAAGGGGAGTGCAGCAGGTTTAATTTGATTGGCAGTTTTTGCTTTAATACGAACAAAAGAAAAATAAAGTCCAAACTGTTTAGCTACTGATTAGATTTGATAAAAAAATTATCAACGCAGTAAATGAAGTTGAGAAGCTGACATTTCGAGCGTTAGCCCTTCGTCTGAGCATCTGAAAAAGTGAGGAGAATAAAGGTTTTCCCTTCGTCTGAGCATCTCAGAAAGTGAGGAGAATTAAGACCTTTATTCTCCTCACTTTTTCAGGTGAGCTAATGAACTGGTAATTTTACCACACAGACAGAAAATTAGTTTGAAAATCAACTTTAGAAGGGATTAATCAGAAATGGAAAAAGACAGAGGAAAACAGGTAAAATGGTGATGACACAGGCATGTCTGCATTGCACAGCACACTAGCTAAGTGAGGTATTTTACATGCATGTGCAAATATTTAATGAGCAAAAAAATGAGTTGCATGGTACTAAGCATTTGTTTAGCATAATTCAGCATGATAAAGCTTTTGTTAAAATCATGCAAAATATTTCAGTAAAACTATGCAAAATAACTCTGAAGTACACAGCAGTCCTCTGTAAATCAGCAATTTGATAATCGTTCAAGGGCAGGACATAGCAGTTTCTCTATCGGGTTGTAAGCAATTTCTCACTAATACATTAAAACATTTTTATACAGGTTTATTTTTCGTATCTCAAAAGCCAGACAATGCAAACATACCTGTGAATTTGTTTGATAAGCCAAAGCTATTTAGCAGTTTGGTGTTTCGAAATTTTGAAACTTGGAGCTTTGTTAGAAGTTTGCTATAACTACAAGTGCCAGTAAAACAGTCTTGTTCACAGCCACTCAATTTGAATGACCACAGAATCCAGTAAATTATTGCCAATTTGAGCGCACATTCTTCTGAATAAATTTGGACAGGTGTTTTTTAATTTGTCCTAATTTGAGAGATGAGAATTTATAAGTCAGTATAGTGATCAGGATGAGCAATAAGCTGATTTTGCTTTGAGAACAAAAGCTGTCAGCATCTAAACATCTGTGAAGCATTTGTTTGCAATTTAATTTTTTTTGTCAGCATACACATTTAACCTTCATGACATGTTGAAGTTCAAGTTAGTTTTGATTTCTTCAAATTTTTTATACTCAAGTTTCAATCTATTCCAAAATTCTCACAATTTTGTTTCTTGAATTCATTACAATAAGCACAGAACCATGAAAGGCCAGTAGATTGCAATTCGACTTATATGCCTTATTGTGGCCAACCACTTTTGGGCATAACACACTATTTCTACAAGTTACTTGCTGATTTTAAAGAAATTATTGCTTTAACTTACAGGACGTTTTTGCAAGAAAAAGTTTGGTGTTTATGTTAAAATGAAAGAGTTGCATTACACTGATGTATTGCGTAACACATTTCACAAAAAATCTAGATTGATGGTTTTCACTACAAAAGATTAAAATGTTTCACTTAAAGAAAACTAATAGTTATTTTTAATCGTTCAAAGAAGAAAAGCAATGCACTGTTGACAGGATGAGTGTTGAAAAAATTTGGAGATTCATTTAATAAACACCAAGTTCATCAACTCGCTTACAACAACAGAGATGAGCTGCATGAGATGTAAGCCAAAGCAGTCGAACAGCAGCATGTTAACTGCTGTGCAATCTTACACGCATGCCATATTGTTTGCTTGGTGTGTTATTTTACTGGTTCTTTTGTTTCTTCCAATCTTGACACACTTCTTTGTAAGAGCTTTTTTTTTCACCAAGCAGTTCTATACTGAGGAAAGTTTTAATGAGCTGTGAACTGTGAAGATGTGCTGCTGTGTTAAAAGGAGTTTCTTTTGTTTTAGCATGTTCAATTGGTATGCCCGTGTAATCACCCGTTTACCTGTTTTCCCGTGGAGGGTTATACATCATTTTTCTTAGCACTAAGAAATTGTAAAGTTTAAACTTGTTTTATTTTGAATTTGTTTTACATCCTGTAGCACAGCACAAATCTCTTCGAGTGATGCAAAAGGAGCAAGCACCACCTTCCCCCTGTACCACCTTGTGGACTTCAGTCCCAAATTCATTGCCATCTATGTTATTAGTTGCTCCTGTACCACCAGAAAAGGTGAGTTGGTGAACAACCTTAGTCTATAACAAAAAACAAGCCTCTTGGATTTATGGAGTAATGATTTGATAATGATAAAGGTAAATAAACGAAGAAGAAATACCGTTATAAATGCTCTGATAATTCCCCCTCCCCGACTAACCCCCTCTAATAAATCCCCCATTAACAAATCTCCTTCTAACAAGCCTCCCTCTCCATAGCTAGTAAGCCCTCATCCTGTTCAGAAGACCTCGTGTCTAGAGCATCAAGTATTAAATAAGCCCCCCCCCCTAGGCTCCCCCCTCCCTCCTCTCCTCCACCCCAGCACAGAAGCAAAGGAGCTAAACATAAGACAAATTGTGTCAAGATTATTTTTTTTCAAAAGCTATCTGTTTTAGGTTTTTGCTAGTGCTAGTTATACACTAGAGGACTACACTTTTGTTCGTAGATATTTTGAGTGAACATGATTTTAATATTCACAAAAAAAAATTATTTCTGTTGAAGTAACTTTTCTTGCTATTATTCTTTTACCAGATTTCTGTGAAACAAGCTGAGGCAATCTCTGTTGCCAAAGAGCTTCCTCGAACTGAAAAAGAAGATGTGTGCCCTCTCCCTGATGTAAAAGGAAAAAAGTATCCTGAAAGGACAGACCACAAAGCGAAGAATGAGCACTCTGAACTATTAGGTTTAAAAGAGCCTAAAGGTATTCACTATGTTAGCAACATATATAACCCAGGGTTACCTGGAGATTGTGCTAAGCACGAAGCTGACTACAGTGAAATCTATAGGCACCCAAGAACAGAACCTAAAGTCTCATTGCCAAATAAGGACAAGTATCAGAAAAATCAGACAAGCTCGTTTAAGAACTCAAAAGACGACTACATTGAGAACTCAAAGAGAGAGCATAGTGGTAATCCCTTTCAGGATGGCAGTGCCTCTGGTGTAAAACCTAGTAGCTCATCACCTTTTGAGGACAAGTATCAGGAAAGTCAGTCATCAAAGAACTCAGGAGCGCACTACATGGAGAACCCAGGGAGAGAGCATGGTGGTAATCCCACTCAGGATGGCAGTGCCTCTGGTGTAAAACCTGGTAACTCATCACCTTTTGAGGACAAGAGTCAGCAAAGTCGGCCATCAAAGAACTCAGGAGTGCACTACATGGAGAACCCAGGGAGAGAGCATGGTGGTAATCCCACTCAGGATGGCAGTGCCTCTGGTGTAAAACCTGGTAACTCATCACCTTTTGAGGACAAGAGTCAGCAAAGTCAGTGGAATGCTCAGGACTCGAGACAGCACCAAAATGAGGGTTCAAGGAGAGAGTACAGTGGTTACCCTTCTCAGGATGATTCGTACCATCAGGATAATCCGAGGAGCTCTAGGCAGCATGCAGAAAGTCTTAAAACTCATCACAGAGATGACTACAGGAAAGATCCTCTTAGGAATGACATTTATCACCATGAAGCTGAAAGTACACCCAGAAAACAACGAAATTTTGACACCGATGATGCTCGCTATCGAGAGGACTATAGGAGAAGAGCATCTCGGGATAGTCCTAGGGATGACATGTACTTCCGTAAGGATGAAAGGACATCAAGAAAACATCAAGACTTTGACACTGATGGTCCCCGCTACAGAGAGAACTATAGGAGAAGAGCATCTCGGGACAGTCCTAGGGATGACATGTACTTCCATGAGGGTGAAAGGACATCTAGACAACATAGGGATCATGAGAGAGAGTTTTCTCGCTTTCAAGGAGATTATAGAGATTCTCGTAGAGAAACTTGGGACCATTCTCTAAGAGATGAGTTTTACCACGCTGATGACCGACAGAGAATATGGGGAGAGCGGGATAAATTGGGTGTTCACTACAGCCAGGACTATGGGGCAGAAAGGCATCAAAGAGATGAGAGATACTGGCGCGACTCTCCTTCAGCGGAACGACAATACAGTTATGGTGGAGACCCATGGAGTTATAAAGGCAATGATTCCTATGGGAGTGAAAGTAGGTATTCCAGTGAATTTTCCATTAGCCAATAAGATTGCTATAAAAAAATTATAAAGGGGCAGTCCATGAAGCTAAGCATGAGCACTGTGATATTGATGATACAGTAAGTTAGCTCAAACACATCAACATCTGAGTGCTTTAGCAGCAAAACAAGAAACCAAGGAATTCCAGGATATTGGTTTATATGGATTATTTACAAAATCAGTAAGTCTGTAAAATCTCAGAAAACCATCACTTTTTCCAATAAAACTATGTTTTAAAACCTGCCAAACAATATTAATTCTGAAAGTGCGGCTTAAAGTAAAGGTACAGTAGTTGCTAATAATTATATTTTGCTTTTTTTATGGACCAATAAAACTGGCCACCCCTTAACCTATGTATCACTTGAAAGCTAATAAAATTCTCAAAAACATGGTTCAAACCACACCTATTTTTTTTTCTTTATCAGTGACATCGAGCATTTTGTTTGTGACAAAATTTTTTTCTTCACTAAGCTCCAGGTCCATTTGATTGCTCAATACAGTAACATTGATGCACTGTTTGGTTTATTTTGCAGATGAAAGGTATCGCAGGAACTCGTATTCCCGGAATTACTCCGACAGGTATTGCCTAAACACTGTTAGATGGTTATTCTTGGAGCTGGAAGGGTAGTTTATCACAGGTTAATTTGATTATTAGCTTAAAAAAATTAATATCAAGACCTTGATAATCTTTGAAGAGAGAAATTCAAATTATTGGAACAATCTGGATTCAAACATAAAATATCTTCTTTCTTTCATTGTTAGGTCATACATGTAAACTTTAAGTTTTTTCTAATAAAGTTTTGACTTGGTAACTTTTGACTTGGTAAGTTTGAACAAACATATTTTATTTAAGTGTGCTGTAGTGTGGACATTGAAAAAGAACTCTGCAAATTTCAGGTACACCCCAGTTCACTCTGGACGAAGTACACCAACTGGGTATTATGACTATTCAGGCTACAGCAATTCCCACGGCTACAACTATCAGTGGGACAATTATTGGAGTCATTACCAGCAATACCAACAGTATTACCAAGGCTACCCAGGATATGCCGGGTACTACTACCCAGGGTATACTCACTATGCAGGTTATGCCAACAACCAAGAACAAGGTAATATGAGTGGGCATGGTGAATATCAAGAGATGGGCTCTCAGCAGGCCCTGCAGTGGCCAGAACAACAAGGTAAGTCAGTGGGCTCAAAGATAAAACACACATTGTTCATGTTTTGCAGTATGTTATTAATATTATATCTTAGTAACCATATGTGAAGTCTGTTGGGCAAAATGAGTTATTTGCTTGTTGAGGTTTTTCACAGTGCAGACCGAGCATAGTGAAATCTGTTGGAGAAACTCAGAGCAAATAGTTTCCTGGACGGACCGAGCAAACAAGGTTATGAAGATATTTGTTAAATGGCTTGAGTTTTGGATCAGTAAAAGAGAACAAAACTATGGATTATGTGCCATAATGTTAGCAAAAAATTGGTTCATCAACTTTCTTGTCCTGTTTTGGAAGTTGTTGGACTGCAGGCCTGGATATTTCAGAAATTGTCGGAAGCCAGTTTTTGGTCCAGTGCATTTGATTCATGGGAAACTGTCGGAAACCACTTTTTGGTTCTTTAAATTTTGATCATGAGAAACTTTTTTTTTTCTATAAAGAAGACTATAAAAAAGCAGGGCTGGAATTTTATAATAAATGTATTTCTGGTAAGCAAACATTGACGTGCATCTATGACAAAATGTAAAATACATTTTGCTCCCACAGGTTGCAGCTCTTTGAATCTTTGAGGGTTCTAAACAACCATTAAATTTGAAGGAATTTAAACAACAATGATACAAAACAACAGTTTATAGCCATTTTTACACATTTTTTCAACTGATTCTGTTCATATCGCCATCGAAAACCATTTTTCGGTTCTATCATTTTGCCAGCGCGTAACTGGAAACGGAAATCTTCAGGCCTGGACTGGTTTTCAGCCAATCAGCACACAGGATTTTGTTATTGGTCCAAGAAAGTGATGTTGTTGCATTACCATCACATTACCAAACACACAACTTGATTTCTTGATTGTGCATTTGAAAAATCATGAACAATTGCACTTGCAAATTGCGCCCAAAAGAGCTGAAGCTCAGTGCTACTGAATTAGAGCTCCTTCCTTACTTAACTGTCTTTATTTTACTGACTTGCAACAAACTAGCTGTGTCACAAGTGAAAAAAAATGTGTGTTTAGAACAAGGTCCAATACAAATACAAATTGCACCATAGTTTGAAACAACTTAAAGAAGACTTACTCACTGATTAACAACTAGTTATAAATGTCGGAAACTTCTTCGAATTTTTTGCTCTGAGAATCAGAAGTTGTGCTTCTAAAATTCGCATCACCTGTGCACCCAAAACCAAAACTAAGCTTTAAGCCTTGAGGTTTTTCTCACTAGCCTGGCTACTTGTTCCTTTACAGCTCCAGAACAGGGACCTGCTCCAGAACCAGCCCGTCTGACCCCAGTTCCCTTTGCACGACCTCATGTTGCAGTCCGGTTTGGCCCAGGGGGAATGCTAGTGACAGTACATGCCAACCATCCACAAGATGGCCAGAAAGCCACGCTTAATATCAGCCATGTTAAGGTAGTAAGTTTATGCTAAAACAGTAGCTGTAATGAAATGCATCACTGCTAAGAGAAACTGCTATTTCCTTAATGTAATAAATTATAAAAGGTTTCATAAGTTATCAATGGTTTACTTGTATACAAGCATTGAAAGTGGAAAAAAGATAAGTTTATCATACTCATATCATACAATGCAATTACTAGCACTTGTAAACGAGTTAATATTTTTTGTCTGTCAATTTTTTCAGGCAATGTTTAGTGACAACCTGCAGGCATCAATGACGAACTATTCTGGTCCTCTTACAAGGTTGGTTTATTATCTCTAGTAATAACAAAAGTAATAATGATATTATATAATAATTGGTTTTAACAATAACAATGATAATGATATTAACAATAATCTGATATGTATATTCAGGTTAGTCACCCTTCCTTTTATGGATTGACAAGATCAGACCAAGAGCATTTACGAAAGGAATACTTTAGTGTTACATACAGACAAGGGAGTCAGACACATGGTTGCTGGCACTATACAGCCCATGCACAACCTCAGAGTAAAAATCCATGGCCAAATAAACTTAGTTTGGTGTCAATTATGTTGAGGAAAAAAATCCAGAGTACTTGGAGACAGATTGAGATCAACAAATATCAGCCCATAGAATCCAGGGCTTGACACTAATTATTCACTTGACTTTCCATCATTGAAAGCAATTTGGATATTTTATTTTCCATATTGAAAACTTGCATTCCAAAAACTTTGAAGTTCCAAAATCTGTTTGCCGCGAACAATCCTAATATCTCTGCCAAGGCCTCCTCTTTCAGTCATAGATCCAAAATGGTTGCCAGTGCTGGCAAAATGAAACGACCTAAGTTTTTTTCGTAGCTAATTTTAAAGAAATAAATTTTTTGAGACTCAAAAAGAAGACATCTGTTTTAATTGAGAAAATTTTTTCCCAAGATGCCTTATATTGTTTCCATATCAGGCAAGCGTTTGCAAGTTTTGCAATTTTTTCCTTCCCAAGATCATTTTTTACTTTCCTATGGAAAACAGGTAAGTGTTAGTGTCAAGCTCTGGATTCATTCTTGGGTTCGCAGAGGTGGGAGACATGGTGCTAGCCACTTGGCCATGCTGATTCCAGGCCCTGAGTCACTTTTGTTGGTACTAACTTCACATATTAAGTACTACAGCTATTCAAAAAACTTGTCCAAGCTATTATTTGGGCTTTAGAGTTACAATACAAGTTGCTGAACTGTGGGCATGATTGTGTTATAATTATTTGAAACGCCTTTTTCCATAGGCGTGACACTGTTAGAAAAGACGTCATTCGTTTCACATCAGAAATGTCAGAGAGAACTCTTGCAGACTCAAGTGTGCCAGCTAAACACAAGCAGTCCATAGCAATAATGTGGAAGTTTTTAGGATTGTTGTGTAAGCAAAATGGGGTAAGTCTAATTCTATGATTTCATCATTAATTTTGGTTTCAAGGGAGTGGTTTATAGTTGTCATAATACTCGCTAACATGTTCGAAAAGTTATAATCCTAATGTTTTTAACATAAAAATCATCATCAGGGAATTTTAACGTAGTTCCCTCAAAGCGAGAATTTTCGCACACAATTATTATAGCTATGAAAACACTAACATTAGTTGTTCTTTGCAGGTGTTTAGCATGGCAGACATTGCTGAGCTTCTTGTCTCACTACATCGAGAGTTTAAATCCAGTGTTCCTTCCCTCACCTCAAACGGTGAGGATGTGAGAACTGAAGGCTCAGAAGATACGCAAGAGTTGTACAATGCATCACCCGGTTATAAGACTGATGGGCTCGCAGGAGATGGACAACTTTCCTCCTCAAACAACGAAACAACTTCTTTGTCATCCGAAGACAAGCTCACTCTCTACCGGGAAATGCTAATTGTTGGAAGTAGAAAGGTTTGTTAAAAATTAATTGTGATATGTACGGACAGGTAGGGAATAGTAAACCAAAGACTGTGAGATACCAAAACATTCTGAGACTTTTGAAAGCAACAAATAGTCTGCGTCTGCAACATTGCAATGCACTGAGGCCCCGAACAAATTGCAAACAAAATAGAGGTTTCAAGCTCTGCTGGAAGTGCAGAGAAGGTGAGCCATTTGTGTAAAATCTGAGACTACGAGACAGAGGGGAAATAAAGAGAGACCTTGAGACATGACAGAAGTGACAAGATTTTGAGAATTGTAGTTGAAATTTGCAGAGACTTCAGTTTTTAAAGGATCATTCGCTAACATACTCCTAGTGCAATAAATGATATTTAGATAGCTGTTGCTGGGGAC
Organism: Hydrozoanthus tunicans; assembly: GCA_026413305.1. Classification (NCBI taxonomy): domain Eukaryota; kingdom Metazoa; phylum Cnidaria; class Anthozoa; order Zoantharia; family Hydrozoanthidae; genus Hydrozoanthus; species Hydrozoanthus tunicans. The sequence continues at coordinate 13,512 of JAOBAT010091026.1, forward strand.
AACCAGGACCAACAGGTGGGAGCTACCTCCAAAGAATCATGCATTGCATGAACTGCGGGGAGAAACAATTTTGATTTTCACAAAACATAAGGCAACAAAAGAAATTTTTTCAGCCAATTGTTGTGCAGTTTGTGCACATCAATTGGTGACAGTTAGTTTTAACCATTAGTACTTATCAGCTTGTTTAGTCTTCCCTCTCTCATTGGCTTTAAGCAATATAATAGATACGAAGTAGTGCAGGTGCTTTAAACTAGTGGTAGTCCACAAGTTGGAAGGTAAAATTTGGTGCTGGACTATTAAGAAAATGGACCTACTGCCTACTAGACGAGTAGCATCCTATAAGAACAATTTACATGAAAGGCTACTTGCATTCTCCAAAGCATAACTAAAGTGTTACTGTAACAGGCATGTGAACGGTCAAAAGGGATTATTATTAATCTGGCTAGCTTCCATTTTAAAAGTTGCCGTCTATGTTGCTTTCGAAGTATAGCAATCTCAGCTGGTAGTGCATTATGCTTAATGAATTTGAAATGACATCTGTAAACTCCTGTTAAGGTTGTTTTTTCCCGATCACACAGGAAGCACTTGAATGGGCAATCAAAGAAAAGATGTGGGGCCATGCAATGACTCTGGCGTCCAAAATGGATAACCGCACATTTGGAAACATCTTAGCAAGGTTTGGATTTCAGTCTCTTCGATCTGTTATAGCTCATAATAAAATAATATTTTATCTGTTAACTACTGACAACAAATCATGGGAGTTAAATTTGATAGAATTATAAACAGGGCACCGCCACCCAATTAATAATTCTTTGTTATAGAATCAGCATCTCTATGGTTTAATAATTGTGTTTAAAATTAATGTTTATGTACAGGTTCCAGAGTAGTGTTGAAACTTCAGACCCTCTACAGACGGTCTACCAACACATGTCAGGGCGACAGCCTGTTGCACTTATGGTAAGTAACTGTGGGTTCTTTGGTTTGTATACTTAATGTTAACACCTGTGTTTGTAGCCTTTTAAATGTTAATAAAGATAATTTACAAATACAACATCAATTCTGCATTGTTTTGTTTCATCTTTGTCAAAAACTTTAAGAGATTTGTCTTCCTATTAAGAAAGGCAATTCAGTTTAACGCTTTCACCTCATAGATTGCCAAGTATGTAATGTCCTCTAACTATAATTCTGTTACTAGTTTGAAATAACTTCATCATTCCTCATACAAAGTTTTTGATGGGTAAGCAGAATTTAGATACTGTGTTGACAAATGCTGCAGGGGTTACAAAGTTATGAGCTTTTGTGAATAAAGAATTTTGTTAGTGTAACAGAATCTTAAAATAGAATCTTAAATAAAAATGTTGAGGAAGGTAAGAGCTCATCAAAAAATTTAAAAAAAGATAAAGTTAGGACTCTGGAATTGAAAGTTAATGTTATTTTTAGTGATAAAGTTAATATTGATGAACTGTTCATCAGCAGAACTCGAATGAATGGATGCTGCACCTTGCAGCCATGATTAGTAACGCTTCGCAGTTTCCTGACAATGACCGTCGCAACATCACTACTCTGGGCGATACACTTTGTGAGTTTATTATCTAGCCCATATTAATAAGTCTTGATACTTTGGTTTTCATTTGTGTGCACCTCTATGATACATGTATGTAAACATCAATAAGTTAATGTTAGCGTAAGTATGGCTAGCAGGGGGGTTGATTTTTTGATTGAATGTTGGTCCAATGTAATATTGCTGCAGTATTGGGAATGGGTAAGAAACATGGGCCATATCAGGATTTCAAAGTCACTGTCACTTTGTTTAGAGTGGAATGTTGTTGGTCCCCTCCAGGTGTAATGGTCACGAGTTACTCTGTATACCCAGGGGGACTGGGCTTTGACATATATTTACTCTTTCATCTATTCCCCACTAAGGGGCGGGTACAAGGACAGGGGTACCGAACTCCCTACCAAATATCCTCCAAAACAGCTCTTTTGATCAGGCGTAATAATTTCCATTAAATGTAAACATGTGAAGCAAGAGTTGATTTCGTGGTTCTCTGTCGGCAGCATCTGGTGGTCTCTTGTATGCAGCACACCTCTGCTACCTTCTTGCTGGTTGGCCAATAGGTAACATCACTGACCCTGAAACCAGGGTTGTTCTCATTGGTTCTAACCATAAGTAAGTATCTTTTTTGTTTTTGTGTTTTCTTGATATTGTGTATTCTGACACTGTCAATTAACTGAATCATTCTTCACTTCAGAGTTCATGCAGGTCCTTAAAAAACTTAAAAGGCCTTTGGATTTTATGTTTTTGATGCCTTGAAAGTCTCTTAAGGAATTGTAAAATTTGGGATACACTATAACAAAAATGCAAAAAATTGAGTATTCTTGGTTCACTAGTCAGATAATTTTACCAGGTAGAGAGCTTTTAAGCTCTATCCAGAGAGTCCTTTGTCAGTCTGAAGTGGGATTTTTTCAAGGAAAGTTTAATGCACTGTAGTTATTAGGTCTTTAATGGTATTTTCCTAATTTGGTTTCAAATTTCTTCCAACGGTTTTGATTCTATTGCCTTTCACTAGCACCCCAAGAATATCTGTTTGCCTGTCTCAATGCTTGGTTCGTTGCTAAATTTTGAACATTTGCATCATATTTTGCAGAGTGTGTTTGGATCCTGTGAAGTTGTTCAACATTGCGAACTTCCAGATGACTGAGGTGTGAAATTTTTCATCCAAGTTGTTCAAGTTTTTCAGTTTAATGTTTAAGTTGTTTTAATACTGTTGTTATTGTCACTCCTATTTTTATTTTGTTAGAACAGTAAAAACCTTAGTGTAAGAACCTATCAGTTTAAGAACCTGCTGGCAAGTTTTAGTACCAACATTTTTATAAATTGTTTTTAACATTTGATCCGTACTACATCTGTGTCTTGTGTGCACAGAACAATTTATTGTATTTTGATTTGAAACAATAATAATAATAATAATAATAATAATAATAATAATAAAATTGTTTAAAATTGTTTTAACTCCGTAGATTAAGTTCGTTTTTTAAGAGTGAAGTAAATAAAGTTGTTTATTATTATTAAATAATATATAATGATAGTGATAGTGAGGAAAATTGTGATGACAGTGATGGTGAGGATAATGGTGATGGTAGGCATGGTGAGGGTGATGGTGATGACAGTGATGATGAGGGTAATGGTGATGATAGGGATGGTGAGGAAAATTGTGACGACTGTGATGGTGAGGATAATGGTGATGACAGTGATGGTGAGGATAATGGTGATGACAGTGATGATGAGGGTAATTGTGATGATAGTGATGGTGAGGATAATTGTGACGTCAGTGATGGTGAGGATAATTGTGACGTCAGTGATGGTGAGGATAATGGTGGTGATGGTGATGGTGAGGATAATGGTGTTGGTAGTGATGGTGAGGGTGATGGTGATGACAGTGATTGTGAGGATAATGGTGATGGTAGTGATGGTGAGGGTGATGGTGATGACAGTGATGATGAGGGTAATGGTGATGACAGTGATGGTGAGGATAATGGTGGTGACGGTGATGGTGAGGATAATGGTGTTGGTAGTGATGGTGAGGGTGATGGTGATGACAGTGATGATGAGGGTAATGGTGAAGATAGTGATGGTGAGGATAATGCTGATGACAATGATGGTGAGGGTAGTGGTGTTGGTAGTGAGGGTGAGGGTGATGGTGATGAAGACGACAGTGATGATGAGAATAATGGTGATGACAGTGATGGTAAGGATAATGGTGATGACAGTGATGGTGAGGATAATGGTGATGACAGTGATGGTGAGGATAATGGTGATGACAGTGATGGTGAGGATAGTGGTGATGACAGTGATGGTGAGGGTAATGGTGATGACAGTGATAGTGAGGATAATGGTAATGACAGTGATAGTGAGGATAATGGTGATGACAGTTATAGTGAGGATAATGGTGATGACAGTGATGGTGAGGATAATGGTGATGACAGTGATGGTGAGGGTAATGGTGATGACAGTGATGGTGAGGATAATGATAATGACAGTGATAGTGAGGATAATGGTGATGAC
>JAOBAT010091037.1:0-17576 GCA_026413305.1 Hydrozoanthus tunicans
GTTTTAGGTTTAAAAGTATTTTTTACCCTTATTTTTTCATAATTTTACCTTATTTAGAAAATTATGTAAATTTAACTCATTATAAATTTCAGCCAATCAGAAGACGTTATTTGGGCTGTAGTGGTATACAGAACTACTTATTTACCTTTTTTGCTTTACTTTGCTTTACACGTTCTCGACCAATCAGCGCGCCAGATTCACTGGGGCTATCTCTTAATCAACATTGGCGCTTATTAATTGTACTGCGCAACCAGATATCGCCGAAAGAGGCCTAGTAACTAAGCATGTCGGTGTAAAGTCAATACTGCTATTAGCATAGCTAAACACGCATTACAAGATCATACTTCCTAAATTTAATTAATTGCTATAGAGAGAAAAACTAACCTATTATTAATTTTATTATGCCGTGGCAATGCTCGTTCGGAAAATTATGCCTTTCTGATGAAGTCATGCCAAACATTTTGCTTCCACAATCCGCCAGGGCCTAACACTGGTCACCTCTACTTCAAGCAATCGAGGGGGAGGGGAGGGGGGCATTCAGGGTAGTCCGAATCCTTGTGCTGCAGTCAAGTATTTTAGTTTTTTTTTGATAAATATTCCGCCTGTATAGAACAAAAGGAAAACAAATGGGATCCCCCTTTTTTTCTACGTTAATAACGTAGGTGACGTTCTGGGGCAATGGGTAAGCTAGAGGGCTTACAGTACAGACCTTCGCAGTTCGAATCGTATGCTGCACTCTTTTTGTTTTCGTTTTGATAAAGATTCCGCCTGTATGGAACAAAAGTAAAACAAAGCGGATCCCCCTTTTTTCAGTGTTCTTTACGTAGATGACATTGTGGGGCAGTGGGGAAGCTAGAGGGCTTACGATACAGACGGTCGTATGCTGTACTCTCTTTGTTTTCGTTTTGATATTAATATTCCTCCTGTATGGAACAAAAGTAAAACAAATCGGATCTTATGGATGTTATTTACGTAGACGTTGTGGGGCAGTGGGGAAGCTAGAGGGCTTAAGATATAGACGGTCGCAGTTCGAATCCTGGTGCTAAAACCGGTTTTGATTTCGTTTTGATAAACATTCCGCCTCCACAATCCTTGTGTTGTACTTTTTATTCCGCCTGTATGGTATAAAAGGATAAAAGTCGGATTCCTCTTTTTTCTATGTTATTAACGTAGGTGACGTTCTGGGGCAGTGGGGAAACTAGAGGGCTTACGATACAGACGGTCGCAGTTCGAACACCTGTACTGCACTCGTTTCGTTTTCGTTTTGATAAATATTCCGCCTGTTTGGAACAAAAAGAAAACAAGTCGGATTCCCCTTTTTTTCTATGGAATTAACGTAGGTGACGTTCTGGGGCAGTGGGGAAGCTAGAGGGCTTACAATAAAGAGGGTCGTAGTTCGAATCCTTGTTCTGCAATCTTTTTGTTTTCTTTTTGATAAATATTCCGCTTGTATGGAAAAAAAAGGAAAACAATTCGGACTCTATTTTTCTATGTTATTAACGTAGGTGAGGAAGTGTGGCAATGGGTAAGCAACAGGCCTTACGATACAGAGGTTCGCAGTTCGAATCGTACGCTGAACTCTTTTTGTTTTCGTTTTGATAAATTTCCGCCTGTATGGAACAAAAGGAAAACTAATCGGATTCCCCTTTTTTCAATGTTATTCACGAAGGTGAGGAAGTGTGCCAATGGGTAAGGTAGAGGGTTTACGAAACAAAGGTTCGCAGTTCGAATCGTATGCTGCACTCTTTTTGTTTCCATTTAAATATCAAAAATGGTATACAAAGTTAAAAGGTAGTTTAAAACAAACGTTTTCGACTTATAAAGTCATCTTCAGATAAATTTGTTTTCGTTTTGATATATATTCCGTCTGTATGGAACAAAAGGAAAACAAATCGGATCCCCTTTTTCTATGTTATTTTTAACATTGAGGTCAGTGGGAATAAAACGAAAACAAATTGGTAGACCTATTTTTTCTATGTATTAATCGGATATGAGGTTGGGGTGCATTTGGGAAGGTAGCGGCCTTTGGAAATAGAGGGTCGTAGTTCGAGACCTGGTAATCCACTCTTTTTCTTTTTCTTGATGCGGACGGATTTTTGGTTCTATTTGGTTCATATTTGCCACACTTTTTCGAGGTAGAACAAAAGCAGATAAACAAATACCCAGTTGATAATCTTAAGTAAAGTAGATATTCAACATTGAGCTTTTTGGGACCCCTGTCTTGTCGTGAGTTGTAATACGTCCTGAAATGTAATACGCGTCGTGAATTGTAATAACTTTTTTTCGTAAATTGTAATACCTATCGCAAATTGTAATAAAATTGTCATAAATTGTAATAACATGGCTGTCGTAAATTGCAATAACATAGCTAACGTTAATTGCAATAACACACCGTCGTGAATTAGCTGTCGTGAATTGTAACAAGTCACTTCTTGTGAACTGTAATAACACTCTAAAGCTTGTTATTTTTTCCTTTTTATTCAGTTATGTATGATTTATTTTGCTTTCCTTATCTGTTTTTGCAAATTATATAAAATGTAACCCCATCATCATTTAATGACATTTTTTATCGCACAACTGGGTGTGCAACAGCAAGGCGTTCTTTTTATTCTTTCAAAAGTGATTTTTCCCGATCAGCTAAACCGCGATTTGTTCTTTGTTTTATATTAACTAGGGGAAAAGGAGGAATTTAATGTGAATGAATGTCCTGTAAGAAAAGTCGTCGAATACCGCTATAAAATACAAACCGACAGTTTTCAATAATTAAAACAAGAGGAGCTTTTTGCAACAGTTTTACAGTGGAAGGAGCAACTAGTTGGCGAAGTACGGTATATTAACCATGATGAATTGTACCCAAATAAGGGTCGTATCAATATTCGTTTAGGACTGGACTCGACTAGTTTATCGACTACTAGAAAAAGTACGATCTCCAACTGAGAACGTAATTAAACAGGCTTTCAGTAAAAACTATAAAAGAAACATTTTTTTGCGTAAAGCCTAAGTAGTTAAAACATTGCAATCCAAAAATTTTTGAAACAAATCAAGTCCGTATAAGGCACAGGTTATTGCTGAATTTTTTCAAAATTGGCAAATAATAACATTGGTAAACTATCAGCTAACTGAAGCCGCGCGTTGCTCTTTTCCGTAATTTATTTTTATATTCGCCAAAACCAAGCCATGTAACTGTCTTATAAGCTTGTGTACACTATAATTACGCCTGGATTGCCACTCGGGTAGTACACAAGGGGAAGCCTCGCTTTTAAAATTTTTAACACCGCTAGAACCGAGTGGCTACGTGAACCAGATTTTGGTAGACACAGGTGATGCGGCAAGGTGTATTTTGTGCAACTAACCCCCCCTCTCCCCAAGACACTTTGGGTATGCATGTTCGGTCCAGACGTGGTATCTTCCGCACAGATTGTCTATAACATAAAGATTAATAAAAATAAGTCCGTAAGGCCAAGTTATAACAATTCACGATGACAGTTATTACACTTTACGACAAAGAGCTATTACATTTCACGACAGGTCTTACAATTCACAAAAAGAGTTATAATTCACGACGCGTATTACAATTCACGACAGTATTACAATACACGACAGTACATACAAGTTGATTAGGACATTGAAGGCTGTTAAGGGTTATTATAAGGGACTAGAAAATAAGTATAGAGAAAGTGGATTACCCTGTTTTCAAAAAAAAAGTTTTTTACTTTCGAATTCTGGTTCTTTTACCGAGTTCGACGGCGGTGGCGTCAGCTGCCTGCTCGTTGGACAGTGACAATCACTGCTCATCTTTTATTGGCTAATACAACAATAACTGTCAAAATAGACATTAGAGTTTAAAATTTATGTCTATGGATATTAAAAAAAACTTACAGGGTAAAGCTTTCGACTGTAACTACAGCCTTCTTCAGTGGTAACCTCTGATGGAAGCGAGGTTACCAAGCCAGAAGCTAATTAGGTAGAGGGGGCGGGCCCCTAGGGGTCCCCAGCCCGCGTACCTTGGACCTGATGGTGTTGTTCCAGACCGCTGGGAGATCATATCTGCCATCGTCTCTGTTAAGGGGGAGGGGGGGGGTCTTAGGGCACGAGTGTATATCGCCTCTTTCACACCTCTTTGAAACCATCTCTCCTCTGTGGCCAGGACTGTGGTGGATTCGACGTTAACTTGGTGTTTGGGTTCACACTTGTTGACATGTTGTGAAACAATCGACCCTGTCGAGCTAGGCCAGCGATGTTGGTCCACTCGCGCCTTTAGGGATTGCCCTGACTCCCCCACGTAATCCTCCTCACAATCTTGGCATTGTATGTGGTACACGGGAAACACAATGCGGCCTTTGTCTACCTTATCCCTGGGTTTTACTAGAAGTTGTCGGAGGGTATTGTGAGCTTTAAAATACACAGTAACCCCGTAGGAGTTATACTATCTGCGTAATTGTTCAGACACCCCTTTGATGTACGGCAGTACCACTGGGGGTGCGCACTTGGCACGTGTATAGTTGCGCGGGTCCTCTGTAGAGGTAGACGATCCCCTAGTGCGTTAGGTGTCTTCCCGGTTGACGTTAGGAGTAGCCATGGAGTCCAAATCCTTGAGAAACCACCCAGGGTAGCCATTGATAGCAAGGGCTGACGTGATGTTGGACTCCTCACGGGCTAAGTCTTCCTCATTGCTTACAACCGCTTCAGCTCTGTGTATGAGAGATTTAGCCACACATCGTTTGTGTTCTAGTGGATGGTTACTCTGAAATTCAGATATTGATTGGTGTGTTTGGGCTTGCGGAAAACCGATGTCTTTATTGAACCGTCTTGGAGCCTTGTAACAAGTATATCCAAAAACGGCAAAGATCTCCCAGAATCCTCCGCGCGATCAACACTCAGAGCCTCACTCTCGGTGGTCCACTTGATGTTGTCATCGATCGAGTTGAGATGTTCTAAGAACTCTTGTGAATATTGGCGACTAGCAATGGTGAAAGTATCATCTACATATCTTTTCCACAGGCGTGGGGGATGGGGTGCGGTCGACAAAGATTTGTGTTCATATTCCTCCATATATAGGTTACAAACGATCGGTAAGACAGGAGACCCAATAGCAGCCCCATGGATTTGTTTGTAGAATTCGCCTTGAAAGGTAAAGGTATGTCGTTTTCAGACATACACCTAGTAGGTGTACAACGTCAGATGATAGCGGTGTTCGTTCCTCTAAGGAGGTCTCCTTTTCCAGCCTATCTCTAATCACTTCTATGGCATCTTCCACCGGCACGCTAGTAAACAAGGCACTCACGTCATATAAGCGCATCTCCTCATCAGGCTGGATCGTAAAACCCTGGATCTCGGTAACAAAGTCCGCGGAGTTTTTAACGTGATGCTTAGTTTTTCCTACAAGAGGGGAGAGTACTGTAGAAAGGTACTGAGCGCAGGCGTAGGTGATAGATCCGATTGAGCTTACAATTGGAAGTAATGGAAGATTGTCCTTATGTATTTTCGGAAGCCTGTAGAATCTGGGAGGTTGATCGCAGGTTGGGCACAATTTTCTGTGCAGACTCTTTGACGTGACTTCTCGTTTATGTAAGTCTCTAAGAGCCTCAATGAGATCTTTGTATTTTGTCGTTGGATCTTTAACTTGACATATGTTTTCGAGTCAGAAAGCAAACACTGGCACTTTTTTCACATAATCATTCTTGTTTAATACAAGTTACTCTCCCTTTATCAGCAGATAAAATCATGATGTTATTGTCTTCCTTCAGTGTCCTGATCGCCTTTAATTCACTTTCCGTCAAGTTCCGGTCCTTGATTTTATCATGCTTGTTAACAATCTCAACCACCTTAGCCCGTAACCATTTGCATCCCCTTTGTTCAAGTTCTTACAAGCCGATTCAGTGGCAGTGATTATGTCCAGCACGGGAATCTTGGTAGGTGTTACTGCATAATTTAGGCCCTTTTTCAAAACCAATAGCTCGGGGTCAGACAATATACGTTCCGAGCAGTTCTTTACCCATCTGTCAATGCATTGTGAAGCCAGGCCTTTTGGGATTGGCTATCTGTTCGTAGTTGTTTTTAATCTTTTCGACAATGCCTTTAAATTTGCGTATTTGCCTCTCTTTTACCATGGCATGTTCACGTGCTTGGACTTCGTTGACAAACTCCTCAATCTCCTTTCTTTTGTTGCTAGGGAACGAATCCTTGACTCGCATCTCTAATTCCGTTCTCTGATTTTGTAAGCGTTTGGTCTTGGCTACATTTTGTCCAATACGCACTCCTAGTAAGGATCTTTCTGCTCTTCTGAGGATCTTGTTCGCTTTCTCTCCGTGCACATTAGATGTCAATCGTATCGTAAGCTCACTGGGACCACTCCATGATGTTTGCAATGAAGGGGCCCGCCCCCTCTACCGGTTTGGTATTTCTGCATCGAAGTTGGGAGAAATCGCCACACTGAATGACTTGCTTGTGTTTTACATACTCTTGGTTTTCCTTCTTTTGAACTTTAATTTTGGTATTTAAGACTTTGTTAGAGGACTGGAATTCTTTGTCCCTGGAAATGCATAACTTTCTGTTGTGAGGCGGATTGTTAAGAAAACGTTCAATAGCTGAGCGGAGATCGACGCTGCCTCATAAGTAAGGGGGGTTAATGGTTGTACAGGTTTATCAGGACATTAAGGGCTGTAAAGGGTTATTAGGGGGGTAAATGGTTGTACAGGTTGATCAGGACAATAAGGGCTGTAAAGGGTTATTAAGGGAGTTAATGGTTGTACAGGTTGATCAGGACATTAAGGGCTGTAAAGGGTTCTTAAGGGCGCTAATGGTTGTACAGGTTGATCAGGACATTAAGGGCTGTAAAGGGTTATTAGGGGGGTTAATGGTTGTACAGGTTGATCAGGACATTAAGGGCTGTAAAGGGTTATTAAGGGCGTTAATGGTTGTACAGGTTGATCAGGACATTAAGGGCTGTAAAGGGTTATCAGGGGGGTTAATAGTTGTACAGGTTGATCAGGACATTAAAGGCTGTAAAGGTTTATTAGGGGGGTTAATGGTTGTACAGGGTGATCAGGACATTAAGGGCTGTAAAAGGGTTATTAAGGGCGTTAATGGTTGTACAGGTTGATCAGGACATTAAAGGCTGTAAAGGGTTATTAGGGGGGTTAATGGTTGTACAGGTTGATCAGGACATTATGGGCTGTAAAAGGGTTATTACAGGCAATAGTGGCTGTATTGTCGGTTGTTAAGTTACATAAGTAAGGAACTATTAAGTGACTTGCAGACACAGAGTAATTTACCTGTAGTTTAGTCTTCGCAGAAGACAATCACAGGTCAGGAGAATGTGACAGGAGCCACATTTTGACTCACTGCGCATGCTTGCATGTGATAAATGCATGACAGACGCATGGTCTAAGAGATCGAGGACCCAAGAAAAGTCCTTTTAAAACCACAAAGCAACAAGTCGTAGTTTACATATAGTTCGTCCTTTTAAAGAAAGATTCCAACTTAACTACGCCGACTCTCAGTAACCACTAAAATATTTATTCTCGGTAATCAGATAAAAATCTTCTCAAATCTCAGTAATCAGCTTAAATTTTAGGCAATTCTCAGTAATCACTTAACCCCATTCACACCCTCCAACGAAGTGCAGAGTGAAGTTAGACGTTGATAAACTGGCTGGAGATGATCTTGCTACCTCTGCATTTGTTACTTGGTGTGGAAGAGGTTTGGACTCTGGGGAGATAACTAATTTTTAGAAGCAGGAATAAAAAAAGTTTTCATTGAGAAGAATTATTTGCAAGATGGAAGCTAAAAGGTATGATTTTTCATGAAACAAATTCAACTCTGGAGGAATGAATAGAAACAAAACAGTGACAATTCTGTCTGTTGAAACAGCTCTTTCCATTTTGTTTTCATAAATATTACAGTTCAAGATAAGAAATCAAGACACTGCTTCACTTTTTTCAAGGGTTAAATTTCTTCCCCTTTTTATCTGCTATATTATAATAAATTCTTCCATTCACTCCAACTGCATATTCATGATCACCAATAAGCAGCTAAAGGGCAGTTTCAACGATCATCAGCAGTGGTTCACAAAAACAAGTGATGTTGCTGATGGAAACACAAAACCCTCTTTGTATCAGAAGAAAGTCAATCATATGTTTGATACAAAAACCAACAATTTCATTATGAGTTCTCTGGGACCTTTGTTGTTATACGAATACCATGCATCTCCTTCACTTCAGTAGCCAATGCCTGTGAATATGAAAACATTAATCAAAATATTACTTTCCTTCAAAAGCTCATTTAATAATAATAATAATAATAACAAGTATAATAATGATAGCAATAACAAGTATGATAATAAAAAATAACAACAATAATAACATCTAGTATGATAAGTCAACATTTTCCATTTCCATGACACCATTTTAAAGAAAAAGTGAATAGGCAACTTTAGAAACGAGTGGAAGCCTGGGCTGAGTTTTGTTCCGTAAAGGCTTCTGGGATCGTTACAGAGTCGAGTTTGTAGTAGTGGGGAGTAGCTTTTTATCGAGATCATGAAATACATCTGCTGTTTTCCTGGCTGTAACACAGTCATCAAAATAAATCTGCTGATTTGAAATTCTCTTCTTAAGGATCAGGGATTACTAAAAAGTTACGAGGTTCTGTTGAAAATCGATAGCTTGAAAAACACATTATTCTAACACACGCATCAGCTTAGGGTATGTACTAAATTCCAAAACGACAAAACGGGCCATGAAACAGTCGTAACGAGCCAAATGAATTGAGCAATGTAATGAGACAAGTGATGTCCAGATGCCAAAATGTCGACTTATTAATTTCACACTCAGATTAATATTGTTATTGTTGTTGTTTTTTGGTATTATTATTATTATTACTATTATTATTTGAGAAATAAAGCTTTGCTTAGGCAAAGACAATGGAAAAAAATAATACTAAAATTTTGTTGATCGACTGCTTTAGCTGATCATTTCGGTTCAAAGATACTATTTTAGCAAGCCAATAGGCGAAGGTAAAAAAAAATATAAGTAAAAAATACTTGCCAGTTAACTTTCACTACATTTTGAGATGGGATGGACTTAGTTTGAATCCTAAATGAATTACTGACACACTATTTTTACTCTTTGATGTGGGCGAGTTACTTTCATATTCGGCCAGATAAAATTTTATTACTTTTTTTACTAAAAAATATAAGTCAAAAATACTTGCCAGTAAGTTTTTTTTGCTAGGCTGGCTGAAAACCTTAATTTTGCACCCTGTTAATAAAACTAGGTAGTCAACGACTGCATGTGGCTACTGCTTTACAACTCAGAATTTTGCAGCACTGTATCTGTATGGGGGTTTTAATATTCTCTAAAAGTTTGCTATCGGGTTTATAATTTACACCTCTCAAAAAACTTATTATTCGCTGTTTGAAGGGAGTTTTCAGCTCTCTCAAATAGTTGAAATGCAAGAACAATTGGGTAAGAACAGGAAGGCTTAAACTTTCCAAACAGTTCAACGTGACAAAACTTCAAACCTTAATAACTTGTTTATTCACATTGCAACTTGCCTGCTGTAACATCGCTAAGTACCAAGCGAGCGTAAGCAGATTTTAATTTCAAAAACTTTTCGCAGCATGTAGTTTCCCTCCGTTTTCTATTGAAAGTAAATTTAGACATACTCACGCTTTGTCTTTATTAGACAAGAGCTATAAACTTAACTCGACAAAAAGAGCGTTTGACCACAGAAAGCCGTTTGCAGATTGAACATCAATTTTGTTGTGAGCTGTGTGAAGCATCCCCTATTGAAATGGCTCTGTTCTGTCTATAACGGATTTGAAAAAATCCTGCAAGAATTAGGGTGTTGAACTTAGAAAAGTGCAAGAATTTAGGCGGTGAACTTCAAGTTGCGAATGTCAAGAAGATCATACGTTGCAGACCCGGAAAAGATTGACTGCTAACCACTAGCAGCTGTACTAGAATCTTGAAGCAAAATGGAACAATTCTTTATCAAAAATTTCTTCATAAATGCTGATAGCTGTACTTGAATGATGATTGTCGAACCAAAATGGGATAAAACTCAATTCCTACTCGGAGCGACGGCAGAGACAGAAATTTTCTGTACCATGCGGATGACGTTTGAGCATGAAAAGTCAGCGGTCATATTCGGCTAATGACGTCGAAACTATATCTGGTGATTGACCAAAATACCACGAGGAGTTGATGCCCTTAGATACGTTCACAACCTACCTGATGACTATACAACAGCAGCCACAAACATACTACTAATAATAACGATAAAGGCATCGGTGAAGATGATGAAGATAAGTAAATATTACATAAAAACAATCATAATTGAATACCTACTTACTAGCTAATATAGTTAATTCATTGCAGGCTGCACACCCAAGCTTTCATTTATCTAAGCCATTGTCATCAATGACTAGAATAATCTGTCGTCATGCAAACGCACTTTATCTTTGATAACCCAAGTAACAGTAGAAGTACACAAAAAAAAGGAAGTGTACTGGTCCAGCACATGCATTAGTCTACCCAGTCAAACTATCAGCCAAGGTACCAAGATGAGAAATTCTGCATATTTTCCAGGGAAAGGGGGAGCTACATAGTTTCCTTTTCCTTTATTTCTGAAGAATTACTAGGCTGAAGGGGAGAACTTACATCTGTAACAAGCCGATGTTGTTGCACAGTTCTTTTTCCCTTAAATTCTGCAGATTCTACAAAAACTTCAAACATTGCTCCACAGCCACCTGATAAACAAAAATGATTGACAAGTTAAATTACATATTAAGAAATTATACAGTTAGATTTGAATAGGACTGATAGTATGTTTGGTATTATTTCAAATTAATCTAGCAACTAACTTTTGTTTTCGTTTGAAGATTCCAGGTGACTTCAGGATTTTCCTCCCAAAATTCCAAGCTTTTCTCAAACACAAGAGAAAGAGTTTTTGCAACAAAAAATATTTTGGTTAACATTATTTAACGTAGGATCCCTGTTTAGATTTCAGTGCACTTATTGCTTTGATGGTTGAACAATCATTGAGGAAAATTTTCGAAAAATGGTGTGACTTTGTCAGTCTCTTTGAAATGATGATACCTTCACTTACCACTTACAAGTTGCAGTCAGATTTTTTCATTCTGATCCAATATTTGCATGTGGGTACTTTGATTATTACTGAAATCAGTATTGAATAGTTCATGTTATGGAAAATTTATCTTGGTAGTAAAACTTAAAAATTAATTTGTATACAAAATAATGTCTTTTAAATTTTGAGGCGATTTGAATTAGTGCCAAAGGCGCCTAAAAACTTCATAGATATGGATGCTAAAAACTTCATAATTATGGATGCTAAAAACTTCATAGATATGGATGCACATCGGCTGAATGTGCCTCTACTGAGGTTCGAAAATTCCAAAAGAGATTCATAATTTCCCTTAAAGGGTAAGCTTTTGTTTTTGTATTTTGTGATTTTATTTCGCCACGAGTTGCTGTGCCTTCTCAGGAATTTTCTTTGTCGCTCGTTTGAGAGAATTTCGTCTCTGTAAATGGCCTAAAATTTAACAGTCGTTAGAAGAAACATATTAAAGTTGTGACCAATGACACTAACTGACTAGTTAAATTTTACTTCACCTTGCATCCAAGCATCCTACCTCTTCGGTCTTTGTCATCAAAGTACCATAAGGTCGCAATCGATTTTCACTCATGAATTTCGTTATCATACCTGAATGGTCCCAAATGCACTTGATGTACCGAACTCCCCCAAACTCTGAAGCTTTTCCAAAGTGGTAGTTACTTTCACTCGGACACAGACGATGGCAAAGTCGATACTCTTCTTAGAGGCTATTACCCATAAAAACTGTTAACCTAATATGCCTTACTGTAATATGAAACATATAAAACAAACCTGAAACATCTTTGACAGCAATTGATGTGGCGCTGAACTTTGACTTAAGAACCCTTGCTATGTGCCGCTCTCCATCGGACTCTGCATGTATGTGAACACATCTCAACAAAGCTGCACAAGATGCTTTCTGTGACAAAACCAAATGGCACAGATGACAATCAGGCGAGTGAATCGGGACACTATATAAACTTGCTTGACACTACATTGGCGACGGGGATAAATAATAGCTCTGTATCTCACGGATGTTTTGTAGTTTGAAAACCTTCAAACGAACTTATGGGAGTTCAGAAAAGCGGAGAGGCCTCGATCTCGAGCGGTGCGAGTGGTTCGAATAGTTTTGCAATGTCTACCGTATCGACGCACATACATAATCCTACGGGGGACGCTACAAATTTATCTGCGAGGTGGAAACGGTGGAAGCAAGGGGGTCACAAACGAGCAACAGAAAGTTGCGTAACTTTTACATACAGGAGGACAGGAGTTGCAGGAGTTGTATTTTTCTTTAGCTGGAGGATAAGCAGTATGCTGACTGCATAAGTATTCTTGATAGTTATTTTGTTCCTAAAGTTAATATTCCGTTTGAAAGACATCAATTTCGTCAGATGGGTCTAGCGTTGGGGGAAAAAGTTGACCAATTTGTATCTCGACTTCGTCAGAAAGCCGCCACGTGCGACTTTGGTGACGTGGACGAGGCTATACGAGATCAGAAAGAGCAAACGCAACCTTAAAGGATCTGCAAGATATTGCTCGTGCCCACAAAGCAGTGGACGAGCAGACGAAGTTGATGGAAGGTGGCTCGCATTCGGTAAATGCACTCAATTAAAATGTCAAGTCACGCGCAAGCAGGCAGGGAAACTATGAATCGCGTAACACATAGAAATGGCGGGACAACAAGGAGACCAAATGGCGGTGTTACAACTGCAATAAGCCTGGAAATTTTGCCAGAGATTCTGTTTGTCCAGCCAAGAGTAAAAATTGCAACAAGTGCGGCGCAAAAGGGCATTTTTCGGCGTGTTGTCGGGCGAAGCGGTCGGAAAAAGTCGGCAAGAAGAAAAGGCAGAGTGTATCAGGTTACAGATGACGTCGAAAAGGCAGAGAAAAAGGAATATGCATTTGTAGTGAAAGAATTTAAGTAAAAGAAGACGGGAAAAGTAGATTTGACAGTCGGTGGAGTAGAACTGAAGGGTATTTTGATCGCCTCGGGTTCAATATGTAATTTAGTTGATTACGAGACATGGAACAATCTTAAGGAACAGCGGATAGATTGTGAGTCAGTGAAGTGTGACAAGAAACTATTTGCGTTTGGACAAAAAGAGCCTATTAATGT
Organism: Hydrozoanthus tunicans; assembly: GCA_026413305.1. NCBI lineage: Eukaryota > Metazoa > Cnidaria > Anthozoa > Zoantharia > Hydrozoanthidae > Hydrozoanthus > Hydrozoanthus tunicans. The sequence continues at coordinate 13,235 of JAOBAT010091037.1, forward strand.
AGCAGGGGCATTAGTAACGGAGATTGTTTCTGAGGTCAACAGGGAGAAATGTGTTGCCGAGTTTACAGTGATTAAAGGTAGAGGTAAATCGCTGCTGGGAAAGAAAACAGCAGAACCGTTGAAAATTCTGAGAGTTGGACCTGAAGAAACTATCTACACTGTTGCAAAGGAAGGAAGAGATTCTGGCATTCGCGAGGAAATCGCTGATATTTTTACGGGCGAAGGTAAACTAAAGGACTACAAGTTGAAACTGCATGTAAATGAAAATGTTACTCCTGTTGCACAACCTGTTCGACGACTTCCTTACGGCCTGAGGGATAAAGTAGATGACAAGCTTAATAATTAACTGGAAATGGGGGTTATTGAAGAAATACCAGAAGCGACACCAACAAGGTGGGTGTCCCCGCTAGTTGTTGTACCAAAGGCTGATGAGAAGGATATGCGACGAGCAAACGAGGCGATTGTTAGAGAAAGACATCCAATCCCGACACTACAGAAAGTGCTCAACAGTACTTAGTAAAATTGATCTAAAGTAGGGCTTTCATCAGACAGAACTTGAGGATTCAAGTTATATAACAGCCTTTGTCACCCACAGAGGGTTGTACAGACATCGCCGTTTAATGTTCGGGATCACCTCAGCGCCAAAAAAGTACCAGAAAATTGTTTCGGATGTTTTAGCTGGATGTCGTGGATTTGCTAATATCGCATTTGGTCCCATTATTTATGGAACTGATTTGAAAGAACATGACCTGAATTTGCGCAAAGTGCTTGAGAGAGAAAGGGCTGACACTAAATGAAGACAAATGTCAATTCAGGATGCCAAGTTTAATTTTCTTCGGACATGACCTTAGTACAGAAGGTATTGCTCCAAGTGAGGAGAAAGTTGCTGCGGTGGTTAATGCTAGACCACCACAGAATGTGTCCGAGGTAAGATCTTTTGTTCAGCTGGTACAGTTCTCAGCCAATTTTTCACAAATTTTGCGCAGATTGCAGATCCACTCCGACAGCTACTCAGGAAGGAACAGACGTTTGTCTGGGGATCAGAACAGCGGAAACTAAAGGAACTTATGACCAGTGCGAAAGCACTTGCATATTTCAGGAATGACTGCAAACAAGAACTGTGGTAGATGTTGGGCCAGGGGGAATCGGAGCTGTTTTGTTACAACTGCATGGAGATCAATGGAGGGCTGTGCCGTACGCTTCAAGGAATTTGTCAGATGTTGAGCGACGTTACGCAGACGGAGAAGGAGGCGCTTGCTCTTGTATGGGCTTGCGAACGGTTTCATATTTATGTGTATGGTCGTGAGTTTGAGCTTGAAACCGACCATAAACCACTTGAGCGTGATTTTAGTAAGACATCGAAGCCATCTGCTAGGATCGAGAGGTGGGTCTTAAGGTTACAGTGCTATAACTTCAAGGTTGTTTATCGTCCGGGAAAGACGAACATTTCCGATGCATTGTCTAGATTGAATCAGACAAATCCCAAGGATGTCAGTAGTGAGACTGAGGACATCGTTCGATTTGTCGTGAACGAGAGTACACCTGTGGCTTTCCCCTAGACAGATCGAAAGAGAATCTGAGAATGACCCCGATTTGAGTAGTGCAAGGCATTACATTAAGACAGGCGACTGGTCCCAGTGTAAAATGCCAAAATATTTGTGTGAGGAATGAAATGTGTAGCATCGGAAAGCTAGTTTTTAGAGGAGACCGGATAGTTATACTTCAATTACTCAGGAGGAAGGTGTTGGAGCTTACACTCGAAGGACACCAAGGAATTGTGAAAACCAAAACCAGATTGGTGTGGTAGCCAAAGATGGATGCAGACGCAGAGAAACTTTGCAGGTCGTGCCATGCTTGCCAGTTAGTGGGGTGTTTCCTTGCCCCCGAACCGATGCAGAGGACAGAACCAACTACTGCCCCATGGCAAGATGTTGCTATAGATTTAATGGGTCCAATGCCTACAGGAGAAAGTTTGCTAGTTGTGGTTGACTATTACAGCTACTGTTTTGAAGAGGTCGTTATGCGGTCAACTACTTCGCACAAAGTCTTTGTTGCACTAATGGAAATGTTTGCAAGATATGGATTTCCAAACTCATTGAAGTCTGACAATGGTCCGCAGTTTTTGTCTGACGAATTTAAGACATTTCTGCAAACCAGTGGAATCGAACACAGGAAATCTCCTCCATTGTGGCCTAAAGCCAATGGTGTGGAACGACAGAATAGTACTCTACTGAAAGCCTTAAAGGTAGCTCAGGCAGAAGGGAAAAGGTGGTAAGATGAATAACCAAGCTTTCTGTTAGCCTACAGAACGACGCTCCATGCCAGCACAGGAGGTACACCAGCCTTTCTAATTTTTGGGCGTGAGCTCAAATCCAAATTACCAGAACTGAGAAGCAATGCAAAGCTTCTTGATGCGAGTACTAGGGACCACGATTGGGAGCAGAAACTGCAACACAAGAGCTATGCTGATGAGAAACGCTGTTCAGGGAGCAGTTCAGTCGAACCTGGCGACAAAGTGTTTCTAAGGAACACTTAAACTACAGGAAAACTTGCTACTCATTTCGAGAGTGAGCCACACACTGTAGTAACAAAGGAGGGAATGAGGTGATGATTCAATCTGAGGAGGGATCGACCTTTCGCAGAGACAGTTCTTTCGTGAAACCTTACAATGCACCAGTCATGAGAACCTTCTGAACTTGAGAACCAACCTGATGTGACTGCTACTGCCAGACCTAGCCGTATTACTAGGCTACCAGATAAGTTCAAAGACTTTGTAATGATAAAGTGAACCGAACACTTTATGTTTTACTGATCTTGTGTTGAAACTAGAATTTGAAACACTTGGGACACTTTAATATTTAAGTGCGATCTCAATAGTTAATTAAGATAGATCTAAGAGGTTTTATGCTATGCTTACTTACGTACCAACATTGTTGTTTTGTTTATTTTGCAACTAAGTGGAAAGGGAGGGATGTAGTACTTACTTACTGCCAAGTGAATAGTTATGTAACAAAATCGAATACTCGTGACTTGCTGAGCTCGGGTCGTGTGGAGATTAGTCGAACTGTATTAAAAACACTCTTGAGTTTCTGTTAAGTCTGTGGTTTATTCTACGAATGTTACAATTATAATAATAATAATGGTAACAAAAATAATAACAATAAAAATATGAAGACCGTAACGACCAAGGGAGATGTAAGCTGTTGACTGTGTGGTAAAGAAGCAGAGAACCTTCAATACGTGCTTTCGGGATGTTCTACATTTGCTAAATCAAAGTACTTGGATCGACGCAATGCTGATCTGAAGATATTGTTCATGGAGTAAGGCAAAGTTCTAAGTTTGGTGGAAAGCGTTCCCCAGTGGTATTCACCCGTGACACCAAAACCTATCTATATTTTAAAGCCAACAGAGTGGTTGCACGGTTTGTGGATAACAAGACAAACCAAGTCTAGGCAATAGAAATGAGCTGTCCCTGGATTGATATTGTAAGAAGAAGGTCGAAGAGAAGGTAACTAATAAAAGCGCACTACTTTTCGAGCTAAAACAACAGTACCATGGCTGTAAGGCACAGCAATGTAACATCATTGGTGCCGGACCAAAGTATGTTTTGAAAAAGACAAAAGTAAAAGGCAAAAGCTTGGAAGATCATACCAAATTACCATGGCATACCTGGTATCTCTCGATTTTAAACATTCTACTTTATAACCTTGAGCAGTTTTCACTTTATATCGTATTCTAATCTTCAGCTGACTAGACGGGCTTAACGCAGTTTTTTCTACAATAGAATTAATTACAATAATAATAATAATATTTATTATTTATATTGTGCATTTTAACATATTTAGATGATCAAATGCGCATTACAGTTGTAAATTTTAAAACCTCTCTATAGCTACAATGTTTCTAAACTATCTAAACAAAAAGGGTGAAGATAATGATTATTCAAAACAGTTAATTAAAACTAGTGAACAAACTAAATATAAAGCGTAAGAACTGATGATTAACAATAATTGTTTAAAATTATTCAAACTAATGTAAGATACTGAAAGCTATACACCATATTCATAAATGGCGGGCGCGCGGTTCGAACTGGGCCCGACTACTTGGAAGCGAGGCTTGTGAGGGATGACAGCCGTGAATATGGCGAATCAATCGAACGTTTCTCTTTGCGAGGAAGACATTCCTGGCGCTTCTTTAAACGGAAAAAAACCCTCTGAATGTGGCAACGATGCCTTGAGGTTCTGGTTAAAATGCCGCGGCGATTTGTTAAAAGGATTAAGAACCAAAGCACTCCTAGTGGAACGGTGAGTGAGTCGCAAAATTTTGAAGATTCTTAAAATGC